>PVLD010019564.1:0-36075 GCA_004027595.1 Dinomys branickii
AAAAAAAAAAAAAACAAAAAAAACAAACTGTGCTCCTCTAAACATGGGTGCACATATATCGCTGTGGTATGATGCTTTTAATTCTTTTGGGAAGATACCAAGAAGGGGAATAGCTGGATCGAATGGAATATCTAGTCCTTGTTTTTTGAAGAATCTCCACACTGATACCCACAATGGTTGCACCAGTCTACACTCCCACCAACAGTGAAGAGTTCTTTTTTCCCCATAGCCCCTCTAGCATTTGTTATTGATTTTTTGGTGATAGCCATTCTTTTTGGGGTGAGATGGAATCTCAGTGTTGTTTTAATTTGCATCTTTCAAATGACCAGTGATGCTGAACACTTTTTCATATATTTATTTGCCATCTCTATTTCTTTATCTGAGAAGTGTCTGTTCATTTCAGATGCCCATTTTTAGATTGGGTCTTTACATTTGAGGAGTCTGATTTTTTCGAGTTCTTTGTATATTTTAGATAGCAGTCCTTTGTCTGAGGAACACCTGGCAAAATTTTTCCCTACACTGTGAGTTGTGAGACTTCATTTTATTTCATAGTATGAAACATTAATGAAGGGCAGTGGCTGATTGGAATAGCTTCATGACAAGAGGAATTCTGTTAATATTTAAATACAACCCACATATAAAGAAACATGATTTAACAGGTAGATATTCAGCACTCAGATAAGAATGCACTTTTGTAATTGCTAAGTTCCAGAATTCATGTAGATTCAGCGGAAGATATTCTGTGCTTGTAACTTCTGGTTGTAAGGACTTCTTTACTTAACCCTGCTTGCTCAGGCTGTGGTTGAAGAATTCACTTCACGATTGTTGACTTGAGTGCAGGGAACGATGGTACCAGCAGAGGGCGTATTTGTATTGACCAAAAGCTGAGGATACGCATTGGTGTAATTTCACCATTTTGCTAAGAATGGAAACTGTCAGTTCGTGATTGTGAACGAGAGAAGGGGGAATTCTTTCCCTCAGTAAAATAATCTGATGTTTAGGAAGTATTAGAAAAAAACGAAGGTAGAACTTTGAGTAATAATTTATGACCTATAGATGTTTTTAAAAAATCTATAAAAATGTTTTAAATGTGCAGAGTACAGGAAAAAACCTGTAAAGTCACTACCTAGGACACTGTATGTAGTGTTGTGAAGTTTTAACATTTTGCCATATTGGATTCGCATTTTTTTTCCCTTTGGAAATAAACATGTAGACGCAGTTAATGACTTCATCAGGTCACATACTGCTAGGGTTGAACGTCCCTCCAGAGCCCAGTATGGGAAACTTGACCCCACTACCACAGTGTTGGAAGCCGGCTGGGGAGGCTTTTAGGTTGGGCTGGCTTTGCCTGCAAGTGGGGACTTCTGCTGCCCAGAGGCCTGCAGGATGGGGCTGTGCTGTCCCTCTTCTGCCCTCGGAGGACGGCTGTCCTGTCTTCCCTCTATCCCTCAACACCCCCATGTGTGCACGTGGAAGAAAGCGCACACCAGGGCCAGCACCTTGCCTTTGGATGGCAGCGTCCAGAACTGGAGAGTCAACTTCTGTTCCCCACGACTACCCAGCCTCAGGTGTCCTGTTATAGCAGCGCAGAACAGATGAAGACACGTTCACCTGTACCTCGCTTGCCCTGCAGAGGCTGCTAGTGTTTTAAACTTGGTATTTATCAGTCCTGCATGTTTTTATATCTGTGCCACTTATACCACACCTATATCTTAGTCCATTTGGTGTTGCCCTATCAGAGTCTCTGAGACTGGGCAGCAATGCACCCAATTCTGGAAGTCTGAGAGCACAGCCCAGCATCTTCTCAGCTTCCTGAGAGGCCTCTCACAGAAGGCAGGTGGGGCAGGGGATCCAGCCTCATGGTTCAAGAAGTCAGGTTTTCTCAGTACCTGTGGAGGAGCCTGGACACCTCTCCTTGAAAGAAGAGCAATTGTCTCCATTTTGGCTAAACCTGGCCTATTCCCACCTATCAACATGTGCAGAGCTGGCTGGGACTTTTCCTGATCCCTTCAATTGGCTTTAAGCGATGCAAATTGGTCCAGCTGAGGTGCTGATGTGTAGTCTTTGAAGCAAGGTGACAGGTCAGTGTTACCCCACCCTGTGGCTCCCAGAAAACATGTGTGAGCCCAGTGGGAGGGAGAGCCATGCTCCACGCTGTTGTCTGGAATTGAGCCTCGAGATAAGAGGCTATGATTTCCTGGGGCATAAAAGATTAGACATCAGAGCTGAAGCACCGACCCCAAAACATTAGATACTGCCCCAAATTGTGTTATGCAGATTACTCTTTCTGCATATCCTTTTCTCTGCATATTGCAGAGGTGATTTCAGGCCCCCTACCTAGCCCAGCTCACAGCACTCACATATTTACCACCGTCCTCCAGTCACTCCTCCCTGAACCACTCCCCTCTTCACAAATTAATAAAACCTGGGTTTGGCCCTGGGTTGAGGCTTTTGTTCTGGTTAGCCATCATCTGAGCTGGACGTAGGACCCCTTGGCTCCCCACCATCCTGGATACGTAACTGTGTCTCTATTTACACCGTGAGTTATACTGGAAGTGGTAGATTGGAATTAACTTGTTAGAATCCCAATAACTTTCCTTTGGAATTACAAATATAAACTTCTCAGACCTCGATGAGGATGGAGGTTCTCTGTAAGTACCATTACAGCGAGGAAACCCAGCCAAGAGAGAATCCCAATGCACAGAAGTCCTAACTGTCTGGAGTGTTGCAGAGTCCTGGGTTTCCACCTTCTCCCCAGGGCCCGTGTGGGTGCTGTCCAGCACATCAGCCCAGGATGGAGCCCACATGGCACAGGGACACCACAAGCCACGCACGAGCCTCGAGGATGCGAGCACCCAGGCACTGCCCTTGGGGACCTGCCTGGCACGCCAGGACTGGCGAGGAGCTCTTGGTGAGGATGGGTCCACCTGAGGACTGCTCAGGACTGTGGTGGTGCTACTGAAGTCACAGAGGTTATGGGTCCCCCGAGGCGCTGTGCCCCTGCCACTGCCACTGCCCCTGCCCAGGAGGAGCAGAAGCTGCACCTGCCTGGCCTGTTGTGGCTTCTCCTCTTCCTCTTGCCAGCCTCACCTTCTTTTCCCCTTTAAAAAGCCTGTCAGAAGAATCTTTTCACTTAGATTTGTGCAAAACATTTACTCAAATCTATTATACCTTGACCTGTCCACTTCCTGTCTTTTCCCCTAAAAGCTACAAACCTTAGTGACAGGTGTTAACAGCAGAACAATCAAGCTCTGCAGACAGATCCTGGAGAGGTCAGTCAGACCCAGGGCCTCTCCACTGCCTCGTTCTGCAACCAGGGGTGTGCTGTGAACCTCTCTGTGCCTCAGTGTTTCCACCTTGCAAATGGGGACAACCAGAGCTCCAGAGATGCCTTATTTTTATTTTCAGTATGTGGGGATTAGACTTAGGCCTTCTTGTGAGATGCATCACCAGCCTATTTATTTATTTATTTATTTATTTATTTATAGACAGCGTTTGCTAAGTTACTTAGTTGCCTAGGCTGGGCTTGAACTTGTGGGTTTTCTGCCGCAGCCTCTCAGAGTGCTGCGGTTACAGGCATGTGTCACCATACCTGGCTTGAGACGCGTTGTAGAAAGTGTGTAGGTTAGTGCCCAGCACAGAGTGTGGGGAGCTGCTGCCTGTCTTTTTGCCTTCATTACAAGTGGGCAAGTGTAGTCGAGGCTCTGTAAGCTTTTTGCTTCAAGCCAGGCATCACCTCCTCTGGGAAGCCCTCTGTTGCTTCTTAAATATTGCACAAAGATTTGTCGCTTGCTGTGGTGTGGCTGGGAAGTGGTGGAATGCTTAGGAGTCGCGGCCAATGAGAGAGTGAGGTTGCTGGGGGCATGTCCTTGAAGGGCATGTGGGAGCCCAGCCCCCCTCCTCTCTCCGTGTCCCAGCCCTGTGCTTCTCCATGTGCTCCTGCTCTAATGTTACGCCTCACACAGCCCCAAGCAACAGGGCTGACGCACAGGAGCTGAATCCCCAGAGACTATGAGCCAAAAGGAATCCTTCCACCTGCTAAGGTGATTTATCTCAGGCATTTTGTCACAGTGGTGGGAGGTGACTAACACATCTTCCCGATGCCTCCCTGCTCTTTCTGCTTTAGCCTGCCTCAGTTCCACTTCTGTGTTTCTTAGGCACTGTTTGCACTGTATGGGAGCCATTAATCTGTACAACATCTTCTCCTTCCAGTAAAGAATACATCTTATGCAACCATATAGGTGCAGACTTAGCAGAGGTATTGCAAATGTTTACTGAGTGAATAAAGGACACTTCCATTCATGCAGTTTGTGCTACAGGAAGACCTGAGCCTTGTGGCTGAATCCTGGCACTCTCAGTTGTAGAACTGAAGATTCTGCTTTTTTCCTTCTAGAAACTATTCAAAGTTGCTGAATTATAGGGAGTGAGAACTAGAGAGTGGAAGGTCTCTCCCAGGGCGGAGGCGGAGATGCCAGGCTGGCTTTCTCCAGCAGGTTCAGTGGGAGGGGCTCGGGGAGGGAGCTGGGGAGGAAGCCCAGGGCGGGCCTAGCTCTGCGTCTTTTTGCTGATGAGCCTGGGCAAAGGCAAGGAGGCACAGGGGCTTAAGTGTGTGGGGGGGTGAGGCACTGGAGATCATCCAGCCAGGCTCCCTGGTGTTTGCGAAGGAAACCAGGCCCAGTGCGGCACCGAGTCCTGCCCAAGAATGGAGTCACTCGAGGCAGAGCTGTAAGAGAATCCCTGTCTTTTCCCTCTGAATCCCAGTGTCTGCAATGAGCCCATTGGAGGGCTCCTCTGATATCAACAGGCAGGTGCATCACCTTGTAAAACACAGCCGGTCTGGGCTGAGATGAGGTCCCAGATGCTGCATTTTTAAAAAGCTTCTAAGTGTCGGGTGGACAGGATCTAGACAAAAGCCATGCTGATGTCACTCGGCGTCCCGCCAGAGTTGGTGCAGTCTCAGCAGGTTGATGAGGGTGCAGCAGGCCCTTCACCGGGCAGCCGAGGGAGCCGCCTCTTCCTTCCCAGCCGGTGGCTGCTTCTCCGTCCATGGAGGAGAAGCAGGTCCTTCCTGGTGACGGCAGGTCCCCTGAGCCTCCCCAGGTGGAGACTGAGCCCTGAGTGCTCCTGCAGGAGTTTCCTCATGGGAAGTGTGTCTTGTCCAAGGCGCATCTTCACTGCAGCCTCTTGAAGGTGGGAACCTTGGCACTGTCGTCTGCGGCTCTCCTGAATACTCTGTGTTTGCTGATGCGTCCACTTCATTCCTTCACCGGGATTCACTAGGGACATTTACAGGGCCTGAGTAATGGCTCGGACTTCAAGCACACGCTCTAAAGTGGTATTTTGCGGCTGTCCAAAATACACGTGTGAAATAGAATTAGACACGAGGGCTTCCAGGGAAGAGAAAGCATCAGCAAGTGATAGAAAGTGCAGCGAAGCAGACAGAGCTGCCTGCCCCTAGTGAAGTCTTAATTTCAAAGGAGAGAGCCCATTTCCCTGGGCAGTTCTCACGAGGGTCAGTGAACTCTCACTGAGGCCTGTGCTTTACAAAAAGTGATCAGGTAAATTCACAAACATATGAAGTATTCCTTCCTTCCCTTTCGACTCCCCAAAGACCAGTGGAGGAAGCAGGGATGCCGCAGTCCTCTTCCTGACAAGCCGGAGAACAGACGGTTGAAGGCTGCTGTGTTTATGGCTGTGTGCTTAAAGCTGGTGCATGGTAGAGACGAAGGAGATTCTGGGCCCAAGGAGTAGGAATGTGGCACCGTGTACAGACGTCTGCCCACATGTGGCAGACGTGGCTGCCTCATCCCAGCATCTGCGCCCCTTCTGCCTGTGGGTAGCAGGACCCACTCGAGTTCTGGCTTGGGACACGGAAACCCAGCAGGAGCCTTGACTCGCCAGTGTCCCTTATAGCCAGGTGGACCCGTGGGACTGGTGGAGGGGGAGAGGTGACACTTTCTCTCTTGTTCTGCAGAGGGATGGGTTATGTCGCACCAGTGTTGCCCATGCATACAGGGGTCCCGGCAAAGGCGATGGTGGCGAGGGAGTTGGAGAAGGAGCCCAGGTCCCCACATAGTCTTGTGGAGGGGAGCCGTGCCCCATGCCCCTCCACCCACCAGCTCAGCCTTTCTATGAGAGACAGTGAACTCCTATCTTGCCTGGAGTCTCTTTTCTTTGGCCTTTGTTAGAGCAGTGGAACCAACTACCATATCTCTGACTCCCTTTCTGTGCTGGGGTGAACCCAGAAAATGTTCCTGTGTGCCGGGCAAGTGCTCTAACATGGATCCCTCAAGCCCTGCCTACTCATCGCTGCAGTAAGCTGATAAAGAAGGCCCTGAGTCTTCTTTCTCTGACAGAATAGAAATACTGGAAGTGGCTCCCTGGTGTCTGAATGTTTCCACAAAACCTGCTTCTGTCTTTAACCCCTATTGTTTCAAGCTGCTCCTGAGCGAGCCCTGGACCTCGCCGGAGCTCCTGAGCTGCTCAGCCTGCCATAGAACTTGGTAAAGCGCAGCAGCAGGGTGCTTGCCCGGCCCCCACGAGGCTCGTGTCCACCAGGGGAAACCTTCAGCCAGCTCTGTCGTGTTTGAAGGACTTCACATGTGAGGGTGGTAAGGCTGCCTTGTCAGGACTGCGTCTGCGGCCTGCACTTAGGCTTCAGCAGCAGGGAGACTTAAGCAGAGGACTGACAGAGTCCTGAAAGATTGGGTCCCTTGGCATGGAGCCTAGTTTGCAAAGTGAAGTAACTGTCCCGTTATCACCTCAGGCTTTCCTGACAAGAAGCAAATTACGGCTATACAACTGAGCTTCTTTTTAAAAAATGGACATAAATAACCTTGCTTGAGTGCTTAATCTATTGCAGGCACTCTTCTAAGCACATTCCACGTGTTAACGCCTTTGTGTCCCCACCACCCCATGAGGTATTAGTAACTCCACTTCACAAGTGAAAAGATGCCAGAGAGAAATTCAATAACTTACTTGAGACCATGTAAGTAGGACTTGGACTCGGAGTAAGACTCCAGAACCAGTGCTCCGGACCTCTGCTCAACAGTGCCTGCTGGCCAATTCCTTCCTCCCACCCCTATTAGTTTTTTAAAAAACAGGTTAAAGGGATGTAATCACATTTAGAGAAATATATACTAGAAGCAAGGCTCAGGGCCACAGGTGGGAAGTGTGTATCACCAGTATCGAGATCACCTGGGGAATTACTAAAAATGCTACTTTCCGGTCTCTGTCCAGCTTTAGTGAGTCAGAAATTCAGTGGGCAGAGCCCAGAAAGCATTTTCCTTCCAGGTGATTCTGATACACACTGAAGCTGACAACCGCTGGTCTAGGAGATAAAAAAGAAAAATTGTGTTCTCTCCTTGGACTTTGGAGGTGTGTGTGTGGGGGGGTGGAGGTGTATTAAAACAAGAACACTGTCCCCAATCCTGGCCGCCTGGGAGGTGGTTGATTTGCTCTGGCTGGTGAAAACACGCATGTCATGTTCTCACCACGCCCCGGCCTCTTAGCACTCTTCCTGGAGGCAGCATTGGCACACTGCTTACAATTAACCATGGAGATCACTTAATTTGGAGGAGGAAAATCCTGACAATTAACCTTAAGACTTTTGGTAGAGGTGGGGTGGGGGTAGGGATTGGTCCTTGGCTGAAAAATCTCCTTAGCATTCCCTTTTTTTTCCTTTCAAAGACCTGAAATCCCTTTTAAACATTAGCATTTATCATTCAGGACAGGCAAATGCCTTCTTTAACTTTCTGCAGTGATATTTCATTGCATTAGAGACTGTATTAGAGACCTTTATAGGACCCAGCTGGAGCCTGCCCTGCTTGCATGAGACAGGAAATCTGTTGTGACTGACTCGGTTGTTGCTGAGTTCTGGCCACGCTTTTGCTGCCTGAAACCTCCCCTGCACTTGGCCGAGACCCTAGACTCCCCAGTGTCACATTCTGCACATGTGATTAACAATATGGAAGATCTGAAGAGCGTGTTTCCCTGGCCAGTGTCACTCAGCTTTGAAAATGGAGGTGACAGCAGCCGCATGTTACGAGAAACATTGCTTAAAAGCATGTCTCAACCCAGGGACCAGGCTACCAGTATATATTATTGTCTAATATTCAGAAACTGCGAGACACTTTAAAATTAGCATAAAATTATTATTTTTGCTTACTATGTCAATGGAAAGACATGGTGAAAGATGTAAACAGAAAAAGATCTAATTTAGGACACAACCCAAAATTCCATTCTTATTAATGTGTGTTGCAGTACATGGTGATCGCGTTAATTGTGGGCGGCTGGTGCAGGGACGTTATGTATCTTAACCTTTTTTGTGGCCCCCTCTGCACTCACCTCACCCCTCCCTCCATCTCTTGGTCTCCTTCACATTTGCAAGAGAGCTACCTCCCTGTTTTCTCTTACTTATCTTTATTTTGCTGTCTCTTTGTACTTTGAGTTTCGCATATCAGAGAAACCATGTGCTATTTCAGCTTGTGCGTATCATTTATTTCACTTAACATTATGGTCTCAACATGCATCCATTTTCCTACAAATTACTTAAATTTATCCTTCTTTATGGCAGTGTCGCACTCCATTGTGTATAAACACCACATATTCTTCATCTATTTATCTGTTGATGGACATGTAGGCCCTTTTAAAGATTTGGCTATTGTGAATTGTGTTGCTATAGACATGGGTGTGCATGGGTCATTGTACTGTGATGCTTTTAACTCTTGTGAAGATACCTAGTAAGACAATAGCCAGACTGAATGGAATTTCTACTTTTAGTTTTTTGAGGAATCTCCGTACTGATTTCCACAGGGATTATACTAGTTGACCTGCTCAGCAACAATGTAGAAGTGTTCCTCCCCCACCCCACAGCTTCATGAACATTTGTTGTTATTTGATTTCTTGATGGTAGCCATTATTTCTATAGTAAGATAGAAGTGTGGTGTTATTTTAATGTGTTGCTGTAATGAGTCAGAGATATTGGACATTTTTTCATGTATTTATTGGCCATTTGTACTTCTGAGAAATGTCTATTCATTTTAGTTACTCATTTTTTGACTGGGTCTTTCATTTTTGTGGTCTAACATTTTTGAGTTCTGAATATGTTCTGGATATGAGTCTTCTGTCTCAGAAACAGCTGGCAATGTTTTCCCCATCCTGTAGGTTGGGCCTTCATTCTTTTGTTTCCTTTGCTGTGCAGAAGCTTTTTAATTTGATGTACTCTCTATTGATTCTTGATGTTATATTTTGTGCAACTGGGATCTTTGCCTATGCCTGTTTCTTCAAGAGTTTTACCTGTCTTTATCATCCAGCAGGTTAAGTGTTTCTGTTTTAACACTTAGATCTTTGATCTGCTTTAATTTTAGTTTAGTACATGGTGAGAGATATGGGTCTAAATTCAACCTTCTGCATGTGGACAGCCAATTTTCCCAGCACCATTTGTTAAAGAGGCTATCTTTCCATCAGTATATGTTTTAGGTGGCTTTGCCAAAGATCAGATAGCTGAAGGTGCCTGGGGTTATTTCTGCATCCTCCATTCTGTTCCATTGATCCACATGTCTGTTTTTGTGCCATGCTGTGTTTATTACTTCAGCCTTGTAATACAATTTAAAATCCAGGGTTGTGATTACTCCTGTTTTGCTCTTTTTGCCCAGGATTGCTTTTCCTATTCTGGGTCTCTTCTAGTTCCATATGAATGTTAGGATTGTTTTCTCTATGTCTGTGAGGAGTGCTATTGGTATTTTGACTGAGATTGCATTAATTCTATATATGACTTTTGGATGTACAGTCATCCAATATTGGTTCTGCCTATACAGGATTAGGGGATCTCTTTCCATGTTTTTGGTGTTCTCTTCAATCTTCTTTTTCAGAATCCTATACTTTCTGTTGTAGAGGTCTTTCACTCTTTGGTGAGGTTAATTCCTAAGTATTTTATTTTCTTGAAGGTATTGTGAATGGTCTTATTTTCCTAATTTCTTTCGCAGAGGGTTCATTGTTGGTGTACAAGAATGTTATTGATTTTTGTATCCTGCTACACTACTGAATTTATTCATTAGTTCTAAGAGTCTTTTGTTGGAAAGTTTTTGGGTCTTCGGTGTAAAGGATCATGTCATCTGTGAATGAAGATAGTCTAAATTCTTCCTTTCTTATAAACGTCCCATTTAATTCCTTCTCTTTCTTGAATTTTCTGGCTGGTGTCTTAAGTACTATATTGAAGAGGTGTGGTGACAGTGGGCATCCTTGTCTTGTTCCTAATTTTACAGAAATATGATGTTGGCTGTAGGTTTATCATAAATGGCTTTTATCAGATTGAGATAAGATCATTCTATACTTAATTTTGTTCAGGATTTTTATCATGAATGGATGCTAGATTTTGTCAAAGGCCTTTTCTGTATCTATTGAGTGATCACATGATTTTTGTCCTTGCTTCTGTTTATGTGATGTATTACATTTATTAATTTGCATATGTTGAGCCATCCTGGCATCTCTAGGATGGATCCTATTTGGTCATGATGTCTGATCTCTTTGATGATTTGTTGCATTTTGTTTGCCAGTAACTTGTTGAAGATCTTTGCATCTGGGCTCATCAATGAGATTGGCCTGTAGTTTTCTTTATTAGTTGAGTCCTTGTCTAGTTTGGGAATTGAGGTAATTCCAGTTTCCATAAATGACTCTGGTAGTACTCCTTCCCTTTTGACTTTATTAAAGAGTTTGAGGAAGCCAGGGCTATAGCTCAGCAGCACAGCATTTGCCTGGCAAGCATGAGACTGTAAGTTTGACTCCTGGTACCAAAAAAAAAAAAAAAGAATTTGAGGAGTATTGATGTTAGATCTTTCCTGAAATTCTTGTAGAATACGGGGTAAATTTGTTCGGTTTTGGGCTTTTATAGATGGTAGGGTTTTTTTTTTTTTTTTAGTTACTGCCTCAATGTCATTGTCTGTTACTGGATTATTCGGGTTTTAATATCTTCTTGGTTCAGTTTTGATAATTCACAGGTATCTGGAAATCTGTCCACTTCTTTTGGAGTCTCCAGTTTATTGGAGTACAGGTTTTCCAAGTAGCTACTAGTAATCTGCTGGATTTTAGTGGTGTTTGTTGTGATTTCACCTTTTTCATTTCTAAATTGCATTGAATTGGGTTTTTTCTTTCCTTTTTTTCGGCAAGATTAGCTAAGGGTTGGTCTATTTTGTTTATTCTTTTGATGAACAAGTTCTTCAATTCATTATTTTTTTGAAGTTTGAATTGCATCGCATCAATTTCTGCTTCTATCTTTATAATTTCCTTCCTTGTACTAGATTTGGATTTTGAATTATTCTTGTTATTCTGGAACTCTGAGGTGAGTCATTAGGTTATTTATTTGGGCTTGTCTGTTTTTGTGATTGGGCATGCACAGCTACAAACTTTTCCTCTTAGGACTGCTTTCACTGTGTCCCATAGGTTCTGGTGTGATGTCCTGGCATTATCATTTGATTTGAAGAAGTGTCTACTTTCTTCCTTAATTTCTTATGTGACCCATTGATTGTTAAATAATGTATTATTTAATTTCCATGTCTTTGGGTAATTTCTGTGTGTGTGTGGTTTTTTTTTTTTGGTGATTGATTTCTAGTTTCATTGTACTATGATTTGATAATGTGTATGAAAGAATATCAATTCTTTTATACTTACTTAGCCATGCTTTATGGGTCAATATATGGTCCATTGTAGAGAAAGTTTCATGTTCTGCTGAGACAAAAGTGTACCCTGTTGTTGTTGGGTGGAATGCCCTATAGATATCTGTTAAGTTCACATCATGTGTTCAATGGTGTTCAACTCTGATATTTCTTAGTTGATTTTTTGTCTAGTTGATCTATTCGTGATAGTGAGGTATGAGGTCCTTCATTTGTTGTGGCTTGCAGCTAGATGTCTCCCCAAAACCTCATGTGCTCATAGGTGGAGCTTTTTGTAGGTGGCTGGATTTAGAGTGTGTGAATATGGATCAAGAGTATGCGATAACTAAGTTGGATTAATAGAGTTCTAGGTGGCACCAATCAACAGGTTTGTAGCCTGGCTGGACTCTAAAGAGACAGAAAGAAGGCAGGGTTGCTATTTGCTGCTGCCACCTCTCGCCTGTTCTGCCATGGACTGTTTCTCCTCTGTGATACCCCTTTGGCCAGCCATCGTGCCTTGAGGCCAGCCAACTATCAGCTGAAACTGCAACAAACTGAGAGCTATAAATCTAGTGTCAGGTATTTTGTCACAGCAACAAGAAAAGTAACTAAGACACCCACTGTAATTGTGTTGATGTTTTCCTGATGTTTTGTGTCCCATAGAGTTACTTATTAAATTGGATGTGCTAGTATGCAGTGCAGTCATGTTGCTAGTAATTATCTCTTCCTGTTGACCAATTTCCTTACTCAGTACACAGTGACCTTTTTTGCTTCTTCTAATCAGTTTTAGCTCGAAGTCTACTTTGTCTCAAAGTAGGACAGCTACTTCTGCTTTTTTGGGGGGTCTCATTGCATAGAACATTGTTTTTAATGCTTTGATTTTTAGTCTGTGAATTTCTTTTTACATTAATGTGGCTTTTGTATACAATATACCATTAGGGTTTTAGAAAATTTAATCTGACAATCTATGTCTTTTAATTGGGGGAGTTTAGAACATTCACACTGGGAATTATTACTGGAAGGCACTGACTCATTCCTGTCATCACAGTTTTTTTCCTGTTATTGAGTCCTTTCTTCCCCTCTTCTGCTTAACTGTTCACCCAGCCTGGTGTATTCAGTCTGTTAGACCTTTTGGCATTCACTGTCTCTTTCTAGGATGTCCTTGAGAATTTTTTTGGTGCTAGTTTGGTGGTCATGAATTTCTTAAGGTGCTCTTTGCCATGGAAAGAAATTATTTTCCCTTCAGTAGTTTTGCAGGATATATCAGTCTTGGTTAGAATTTGTTTTCTTTCAGGACTTGAAAAACTTCAAGTTGTGCTAGCCTTTCAGGTTTGTGTTGAGAAGTCTGCTGTAATTTTATGGGCTTACCTTTGTAAGTGATTTGTTGCTTTTCTCTAATAGCTTTCAAGAGTCCATCCTTGTGTTGGACTTCCAGGATTTTGACTATGGTGAGTTGTGGAGAAATTCTTTCTTGATTATAGCTATTTGGGGTTCTATATATATCATTGTTCTGTATGTTACATTTTTTTCTCTACATTTGGGAAGTTTTCTGTTATTATTTCTGTAACCAGGTTTTTATGCCACTTTTGTTGTCTTCTGATTTTTCACTAATTCCAGTTCATGTTGATCTCTGCATTATCAGCAGCCTTTGGGTCCATTTCCCTTGTTTCTTGTTTCCCATTCTCTTGTTTTTAAGTTATCTTCAAATAATTGGCCCTATTTTCTAGTTGTGACTCTCTGTCCTCACATTGGTTACTTATGTTGCCCAGATTTTCAATAGAATCTTTAATCCTGAATTTCTGCTTGGTGTATTTCTATGGCTCCTAATTCTTTACTTAACTGGTCATTCCAGTTTTGTATCATTTTGTTTAGCTCAGCTAATTTTTTTATTAGTGTCTTCTGTAAGCTCACTGATAATTTTTGTTTATTAAATCCATTTTCTGTTTCATTATATCATCTCTGAACTTTCCAGACACCTTATTGATCTGGTTTTATTTTTTGTCTCTTTTTTATCATTTCATATAATTCATTGTTTGGCTTTTGATTTTCTCCCCATCAATGCCCCATGGGTCAGTTTTGAAGAGTTGGAAGTTTTTGGAGAGTTGGAAGTTTTTGGAGGCATTTCATTGCCTTTTCCTCTCATGTTTCTCTCTTGTCTCTCTCTGCTTCCCTCTATGTCTGCCTCTGTCTCTCTCTTTCTCTATGTATGTACCGTGGGCCCTCGAGTTATGACTGGCCTGATATACAAATAACTTGGGTTATGACTGAAATTTTAGTTTTAACTTCCAAAGTCTTGAGTTATGACCAGAATGCTCGCCACTTTGTGCTTCCAGATGGTCTCAGATACAGATTTAACCCTTAAAGGGTTCTGGAGGGAACATTACAACATCCTTTCCTGCATGGGGTTAATTGAGAAATCCTGGGCCAATGTCTCTCTAAAGACACTGCAATCTGCTCGTATATAGGAGAAAGGCCTTGAAGGCTGTGTAGAGGAACTGGAGCCTTTTATTGAAAACTTGAGTTTCAACAAGCCCTTGGGAATACATTGAGTTCATCAGTCAGTGGTCTCCTTTTATGCTAAAGGTTTAAGGTTGATTGTAGTGGAAAGATTTTGCTGCTAGTATGGAGGTATCTTTAGTTAGTGTCTGATTTTAGTGATGTGCTTTGGTCATAGCTAACTATGGGCCTCTGCCTCTGCCCCAAGATCCAAATACCTCTATTAATTTGGGGAGAGGAGGGCTCAGTGTGCTGGCTCAGCACTCAATTCTCTGGTAATGAACTGCACTATTGCCAGTGTCCCAGAGACAAACCTGACATTGGCATATAATAAAAACCAATTAATAGCAACAACTCTGCTATCTTGCCAAAGTAACAAAATCAACAAAGATAATAGAGTCAAAGGCAAACTGGTTATTGACATACTGTAAGAACCAATAAAGCTGCTATGGTACACCTTTAACAGTAGAAAAAAGATCTGTAATTAGATGCAAAGACAAACCAAATATTGACATACTATAAATAACAAATAAAAAAACTATATCACCATTAACAATATAAAAGAATTCAACAATAATAGCATGGAGTTAATAATTCAACAATAATAGCATGGGGCCTTTATTAATTTCTAAAGATTCATAAAGTGTAATAGTAATACTAGTAAGGATGGAGGGGGTAGGAAAGGGGAAAAGTAAAAGAAGTAAAAATTGAAGAATAAAGGGAAGGAAGATAAGGAGAGGCAAGTGAGGTAAAAGATCTTATTAAGGAATAAAAAGTTAATAGGTTAGGTAAAAGTAATAGAAAAGAACAAATAAGGAAAAGAAAAAAAAACAGAGAGCAAAAAAAGGAAAAGAAGAAGGAAGAGAGGAAAAATCCTCCAAACCCCCCAAAACTAATAAAGATAAGAACAAATGATGTCAAAATTGCCTCTATGTTTTTGAATGAGTACTATCTTTCCAGCATCTGCAGTATTGGAATCCATCAGATATGGGAGAAGGACAGTGAGTGACTAGGACCTATTTCATTCCACACTCATGTTGCTTGTGTGTGAATGCTGACTCCTGCCCACCTTCCCTGCTGGGTGTGGTCAGTCAATGGGTTCTGTCCTAGGGCTGTATTCATAGCCGTTGCTCCCAGGTTGGGCATTCCCCCTCCGTGCTTAGGTCATGGCTTTCTTGGCCTATTTTTACAGGCTGTGGGTTTGTGAGGTCCTACCCCGCAACCCTACTCTCGAGGCCCCTCTGTCCACATACCTTAGGCTATGTCAACCATCCAAGTTGAGGTGCACCTCCGATCACAATGGCATGTGAAAGCAAGAAGACCATTGAGGGCTGTGTTGGGTGTCACAGTGGGGAGGAGGGGTCAAGGAGTCCACTGGACTGAATGCCAGCATTTTCAGCTCCCTCCCTCTGAAAGCCACACACACCAGCCTGACTTCTCTACTCTGTGGGCAGGATCCCCACGTCCTTCCAGACTGAGTTTAAATGTCTCAGAGGTCTGTATCTAGCCTGCAACCTCTCCATGACTGTCTCTGGTGGCCGTCTTCCACCCAGTCACTGTGGTAGGGTGACCTCAGAAACTCTGAAGTGTAGTTTTCTTGTAGCTAAGTTTTAAACAATTAACTTCTTCCCCAAATGGCTCCTGATTAAATCCTCTCAAATATTGTGGACCCTGCACTGGGTTTCTCTAACTCTAGCCTGCTATGTAGAAGGAGTCACTTTCAGAGTAAAACCCCACACTCTTTTTGCAACTTGCTACAGCTACAGGCTTTGCTTGGGTTAGTGCTGCTGGCCCAAGCCAGTGCTTCTCCCTGGAGCTGCTGACACTCTCAGGGCTCACCTCCCTCCCTTGGAGCTGAAGTCAACTTCCACACTGCTTTGTTCTTTTCTCTGCATTGTGCTCCATTTCTTCAGTTTCTTTGTAGTTTCTAATTTTCTTGTTGATTCCCTCCTGGTTCCCAGAGATGATCCTCTTCTCCTTCCTCCTTCTCCTCTTCCTCTTCTTCCTTCTTCTTCTTCTTTTTTTTTTTTTTTTTTTTTTGCGGTACTGGGGATCGAACTCAGGGCCCTGCACTTGCTAAGCAAGCGCTTATTCCACTGAGCTATATCCCCAGCCCCTTCTTCCTTCTTCTTTTTCCTCTTCCTTCTCCTCTTTCTCCTCCTTCTCCTTCTTCTCCTTCTCCCCCTCCTCCTTCTTTACTTTTCTGCTTTCTCCTTTTTATTTCACCAAGTTGTTGTTTTCCAAGTGTCCAATTTTAATCTTCCAAAATCTGTGAGTTTGCACTTTTGTCTCCATTGTGCTCTTGTGCTCTCCTTCACCCTGGAGGTCTCTGGAGAAGTCAAGGTATCATTTCACAAGTGGGTGAACAGTGACTCTGAGAGGTGGATAGTTATGTATTGTGATAACCATATTGAGGTTCACATTCACTGAAGGACTGATTTGCATGGATTATCTCATTTGTTCCCCAGGAACCTAATGAGGGGAGTGTTGTGCATCCTTGGAGGACAGAGAAAGACTCAGAAGCCAGAGGGGTTACAGTGGAGACTAACTCCATAGCTCGTGTTCTCAACCCAGCAGCTCAGACCTGCAGCTGTGAGCCTGCACAGACACCTTTATGTGTGTTAGAGGAATGGGGATGTAGGCTCAGGAGCCCCACCTGGGCGGAAGCAGCCCTGCTGTGCTGTGGGGCACACATGCAAGGTGAGGCTGGCTCCCTACCCCAAGTGCTACCTCTGCTGGATGCCTTTGAGCAGCAGCAATGAGCCTGCTCCCTGAGGACGTGAGAGTCTCTTACACATTCCCCTGTCAGAAGCAATGAGAGCAAAGAACAGCTCTACTGTTTGGGCCTAGACAACTGCACAACACTGCCAGGTGCCTCCAGTATAGAGCCGAAGTCTTATCCTTGGCCCAAAGCCCAGTGGTTCTGGAACTGATATTTCAAAAGACCACCATCACAACCACCAGCATCATCAAGCACATAGTCCCCTTGGGAGCAAGCCACCATCAAGCAGCTTTTGCTAGGCCAGCCTGTGGGTAACAGGGATGGGGTCTATACATCTGGTGGGCCTTGTGCTTTGACATATCAGCCCACCAGGCAGGGAACCATAGCCTCTAACCTGCATATCCAAGACCCACTATGCAAACAGATGGAACAGAGAGCTGAAGGCGCCTGGGGAGCCTTCATAATGCTCCAAAGTCTCTACCGTCTCACACTGAAATGTAGCCTGTGTCAGAAAAGGACTCGTTCAGTAATCCAAGGGCATAAAGCATGTTTTGTCATTTGGTTGGGAGGCACCAAGGATGTAGAGCCTGAACTCAGCCCTGCTGGGTCTGCGCTCTGACTTACAACTCACAGCCTGAGGGGACATGGAAGGGCCATTCCCCATGGACATCTTTGTGTGTGTGTGTGTGGGGCAGGGTCTCACTATGTAGTCCAGGCTGGCCTTGAACTCAGTATATATCCCACAGTGGCCTCAAATTCAAGCAATCCTCCTGCCTCAACCTATTGATTGCTGGGATCACAGGTAGGCACCACCATTCCTGGCTTCCCTTTGGACATTGTTTGACAGTTCCAAGTCCATACAACAATTACAGTGACACGATTAGGGGACCCAGGCTTGCAGTCTCTACCTTGGGTGCTGTCTTCACCATTTTCTCCTGGATCTTCATGAGAGTCCTGTTCCTCTCCACTTTCCTGTTGGGTTAACACACCACAAAGAGCACATCAGACAAAAACGCAAACACCCCTGTGGCCCATGCCCTTGGTAAAAGGCAACCCGGCTTTCTCACTTGTTTCTGCAGTGTTGGGGTAGAACCCAGGGCTCAAGAGTGCTAGGCAAGTGCTTTCTCCCTGAAATATGCCTCCAGCTTCTTTCTTCACCTTCCTGTCATTCTCTCACCTTAATGTCCGGAGGCCGCTGCCACCAGTGTAAGAACCAGGCAGGCTGGGGGCTGAGCACTGTAAGGCAGGTCCTGCCCGTTCATCTGAGTGGCACTCAGTATGAGTGTGTCTGAGAGTTTACGACAGGAAGGGGTGAATGTCACAGGCTAAAACCAGTGGTAGAAGGAAGCAGGGGACCCCAGGGACTTGGCACTTGACAGGTGTAACCAGAGCAGAGACAGACACAGGAGGGTGGGGAGCAGTCAGCCCTCCAAGCCAGAAGGAAGGCGAAGGATCTTGTCTTCATTTTGAGAATAAATGGGAAGCACTGAAGATTTAAAGCAGGGAAGCCAAAGGGTCAGCCTGGCCTTTTGAGAAGTTCTTAGGATTACTATGGATGGGGTTTCTTATTACATCCAATCCCTTCTTTCTTTGAGTCACCGGCAGCATTTGCAATCTCTGTCACAGTGGTTCTCAAACCTGGCTGCACATTAGAGTCTTTTAAAGAATTCTTAAATGTATGATCCCTTTAATTCCAAACATCTCAGTCAGCCTCTCTGAACTGCGGAGCTTTAGGCTTCTAGGGTGAGTCCAGCATGCTGCTGGGATTGGGAACCATGGGCCATCTCTAGCGGTTGGAAGGGCAGTTCTTTAGTCAGCAGAGAAACGTGGCAGGGGGAGTTGGTGGCCTGTCAGACCCGGGTGTCTGAGGAGGTGGCTCCAGGCCTTTGCCAGTAGAGTCCCTGTCCTAGTCACAGCTCATCTCAGTGACAGCGCTGGAACGCACTGTGCAGGCCCTGGAAGCCTCTCAGTTTCCCATACCTTTTAGTGACATTCAATTTTCCACGTTCTTATCAAATACAAACTGCTTTGGGAAGAGACAATTCCTCACCTGCTAACCTGGCGCGCTTTAAATTCCCCACTGAGTTTCCTCACTTGCTGGCTTTTTACCCTGTGTGTTTCTCACCTGTTACCCCGGTGCTTGTCGCTGGTGAGACACGTTAACATGAAAAAGCTGAGTAGCTAAATAATTTTCTTTCTTTTGGGCTTCTCATTTTGGAGACAAAACAGATTTGGCCTGATGTGGTAAATAAAATCCACCCCTAAATAAATGAAATACTTTTAAAGGTGTCACACGAAAATTCTGCCCAGGTCATAGTAAACTGCTAAGGTAGAAGACTAGAACAGAGAAATTTTTTGAAGATCTTGAAGGCTTTCAATCTAACAGAAAATGGGATTGAAAGTGGGAAACACTTTTCCTCTTGGGAAGAATTTCAAAGTCAAGAAGGGTAAAACTTCATCTCAACAACATGCAGCTGCGGGGCGTGGGTTTGAGGAATATCTTCACAGATGGGGAGATGGAGGCAGAGAAAGTTGGGAATTCAGAAAGATTCTTCCAGTGACTCCTTGGTAGAAAAAGAAAGTCTTCATTTAAATTTCTCTACATTCAATTGTATGGTGCTGTTTAAAAATGTACATAAAAGAGCTGAGTATGGTGGCACATGCCTTTAATCCCAGCATTCGGGATGCTGAGGCAGGAGGATCATTGAGAATTTGAGGCCAGCCTGGGCTACAAAGTGAGCTCAAGGCCAGCCTGAACTCCATAGTGAGACCTTGTCTCAAAAAGACCAAAAAAAAAATATATAGATATAGATATAGATACTGTTTTTTAAGATATAGGAACACATATGTGAAATAACATACCCAAGGTCTTCCATTCACTCCTGCAAATTAGAAGGAAACTAAATGTCCCATCAATTGGAAACCAGTCAGACCAATAATGGTGACCCATACAATGGAACACCGTGTAACCATTAGCAAGAGCAAGGTATCTGTTCACTAATTAATGTAGAATTCCAAGAAATACTATGTAAAAGAGACTGAAGAATGTATACAATATGCTAAATTCATGTACAATCTCTATCTTCTATTCATATATCTCTCTTTGCTTTCTTCTACACTGCATATCTAGGGCACACAGGAAACTAGTACTAGTGGCTAAGAGACCAGGCATGGTAGTGCACACCTGTAAACCCAGCACTCAGGAGGCTGAGGCAGGAGGACGGCTGTTAGTTTAATGCCACCTGGGTTACATAGCAAGGCCCTGTCTCAAAAAGAAAAACAATAGAGGCTAAAAAGCAGCCAGGAGTTGTACATCTTCTACTTACATTTTTCAGAAACCTTGTAAATATGGTTCAAATTCCAAATTTGATTTAAAAACTAAACCCAAATGAAATGCTACCTGGTCTTTTAAAAAGTTACAACTGTGGTGGCTGAACTGAGTGATTGGAACACAGCCCACACAGGGTGAGGGTGTCCTATCCAAAATGCTTGAGACCAGAAGTGTTTTGGATTTGGGACTTTTAAAAAAAATTTAGAATATTTTCATATACAAAAAGGGATATCTTGGGGATGGGACTCAAGTCTAAAAGCAAAATTCATTGATGGTTTAGATAGACCTGAAACACAGCCTGAAGAGAATCGTATACAATCTTTCTTGTGCATTATGGCCATGACTCATCCATCACATGAGGTCAGGGTGCAGTTTTCCTCTGGAGCGTCTTGTGGGTGCTCAGAAATTTTCAGATTTTGGTGCATTTCAGATTTCAGGTTTTCAGGCTGTGGATGCTCATCCTGTAACAGTTGTGAATGAGCAAATCCAACTCAGAGGCTGTAAATTTAAACTCCAGTTCTGCTACTCTGGGTAAGTCCTTGTCCTTCTGGCCCCTTAGTGCCTGCTGGTACCAGGCTCTGTGCTAGGCAGAGGGGACGGATGGTGACAGATCTATCCATGGCGAGCTTACTTGTGGGGAAATGACAAAGAGCTTCACCAGTGCAGAGCAGGGAGGTCAACACTGTGACAGAACCTCTCAGAAGGGAAGCTAAACTAGGCTGGGAAGGTCACTTTGTCAGTGGTCCCAGGCTGCAGGGTTGGGGCAGGGGAGGGCACACTGCATTGGGTGGTGTGAATTCCGCACAGGTGGGACCTGAGTGTTGCAGTTTGAGTTTTAGAAAATTTGCATTTGTTATGTTTTTCTATTTGTAAAAGAAACACATCTGTGATGGTGGGGATTTAACTGAAAGGCCAATGGGGACATGCAAGGAAGGTCAGGCTAAGCAGTGTGAGGCCCGTGCTGTTCTATGAAAAGCAGAGATGGAGGTGTGAACGAGCAAGCCAGGCTGGGAGTGAGGAGGGCGACGCCTGCATTCCAGGCCTTACACACCCGGATTAGCCCTGAGCCTTGGGATCTTTGGTGCTGTCAGTTGGTGTCCCTGTCCGGCATCCCTGTCCTCGGAACCAGGGCTGCCTGAGGCCCACACGCCCAGCACCCAGCCGAGAGCTGCATTCTAGGCCCATGGCGGCTTTCCTAGGAAACCGCAGTGATTACTGGGGAGGAGGACACAGGAGGAAGAAGCGGGGGCTGCAGTCTGCCCCCAGCTAGCTGCATGACTAAGCCTCAGTTTCCCTATCTCTGAATCAGGAGTAATAATAAATATTGTACAGAGTTCTTGAAACCAGGAAAATACATTTGAAAACTCTGTATAACATACTATGCGATATACAAATGTCAATTCTTAATTTTGATACTTTCTTAATAATGGAAGAAAACCAGTATCTTATTTAAAGATTGCAGCTCAAAATAGTGCAGCTTTTCTTGGATATTAAGAAGGTTGTAGGTTTGAGGGGTATAGCTTAGTGATAGAGTACTTGCTTAGCACCAGCACTTCAAAAACAAACAAATAAGAAAAAATTCTGTGTACTTTTCTTTAATAAAGAAAACTGACTTATGAAAGTGATAACGTGCTTTGTGTTATTATCGAGGTTGAAATATGTTCTCCACTCTCTGCTCTCCTCTCAGTTTCTGAGGCTACACATGCGCACTGAATTCTTCACAGGCGCAGGCCCCTTAGCAGGTGCTGTGGGACCCGCGGCTCTGGATCCCGGCTCCTTCTGCTGCCAGCCACGCACCGATCATCGCCGAACCTCGGTTTCCTCACTGACTCACAGTGGGTCTACATACCTACCCAGAAGTGGGGTAGGGGATTAAGTAAGTCCCTCAGTAGGTGAGGGGCCTGGCCTCAGCCAGGGTCAGCGAATGTTTGTTCCATTTTGCTTTATGAGTTGAGTCCTTTACAGCTGTGAACACTCTTTGAAAACTATTATTTCATGGAATTCACTCCTCACTGTTAAGGGGCGGGTGTGGAGTTCCCAGAATTATCATCTTTATTTCATAAAGAGGAAATGGTTCCGAGCACTCCAAAGTCACTCAGTGTTGGAAAGGACTGGGGTTTCCTACCTACTAGCCTGACACCTTAATGTTGACCATATTCCACTTTTTTTTTGGTCTTTTGGAGGCAGGGTTTCACTATGCAGTTTAGGCTGGCCTTAAACTTACTTGGTAGCCCAGGCCGGCCTTGAACTCACAGCAACCCTCCTGCCTCAGCCTCCCCAATGCTGGGATTACAGGTGCGAGCTGACCATATTCCACTTAACCCTGGGTTTCATCCTCCTCCTCTCCCCGATTCCTCTTTGCTTTCAGAAATGTATGACTCACTGTTCTGAGTATTTTGCTTGGCAATAGTACCCAGTGTTCTGGAATCTTGGGTCCTGAAGCCAGCTTGTGACTTGTCTACAGCTTTCCTGCCAGTGCTCAGCAAAGCACGCTTGGGGGACGCTGGGCGTCAGAACTGATCTGCTCAGGCAGCCCGCTCCATCTCGGGCAGCATCTTAAACCAGACATTATTCCCTTGTTCCTTTCATTCGCTGAACTCATGCTGTTTCTTCCTGATGTGATCACAGGATTCAGAGGTGGTGGCCGTCACCTCGGTGCTCTGAATAAACCTGGGAGCAGCCTCCCCAGGGTGGGCTGCCCTCACCCTAGGCATGGCTGGCTCTGGGCTCCCGTGCAGGTGGCTCCCTGGGCCCTGCACTGGAGGGTACCATCTGCTCCCTGGTATCTGCCACAGCTGCGAGGCAGACTCAGCTGCTCATTCTTCACTTCTGAGCATAGCGCACACACCCTTGCATGTCAATGTGGAGCATAATGTACTCCGTTTTGTGTTCAGCATTACTAGGCATTATTGCTATTTTCTTTCCTACAACCATGACCTAACCTGGACAATTGAAAGCATTTTTGTAAAAAAAAAATCTGTATGTTAATACATTCATTCATTAATTGGCATTTCTTCTTGAAAAGCAGAATAGAATTTTTAAAACCATGGCTCAGTTTTTACAGGAACTCAGATATTTTCTGGACCAAATTGAAGCCTGACAGAAACATTAAAGTGGGCTAATAATGTTGTCACTGGTGTTACCGGAGGTTTTTGACTACAAGGAAGATTCCATACCGGATAACTGAGAAATAAACACCTCGCTGCCATAGCCCCCGAAGCCCGCTGCCACTACTGTCCCTTCCATTATTTATCTTCCTTTTAGACCGCGGGCTCCTTGGAAGGTTGAGCGTGGAGATGGTTTGTCTCCACACCCTCAGTGCCCAGCACGGTGTGGCATACGCAGTGTGTGCGCCACGTAAGTTGGCCGTAAGGGAGCCAAGCGATCGCTGGGGGAGAAAGCTTCCTGTCAGCGCCACAGCACGCAGGCGGGAACCGGGAGCTGCAGAGCCCTGCGGGCCCAGAAAAATCTTCCTGCCACAGAGTGCACGCATGCGCAGGGGGTGCAGGGGAGTGTCTCTAGGAGTGTGCTGGGTGCTGGGTGCTTGGTGCTCTGTAATCCTGTAGGTAGTGCTTCTGGCTGGACAGGGCTAGGTGGGGTTTGTGGCAAAGCTTTATAGCAACGTGCTGTTAGAGCCTGGGCTCCAGAGCTGGGCACCTGCCTGGGGATCTGTCTGCCCTTTGCCAACTGCACAGCCCGATACAAGTTATTCACCTCTCAGTGTCTCAGTCTTCTCATTTGTAAAACGGAATAATGCTACCTACTTCTTAGATTCAGTTTGTGAATTAAATGAGTTTATGCACATGAAACTCAGTACAGAGCCTGACACCTAAAGAGTGCTCAGAAATGTGAGCACTTGTGACAGTTTGCAATTCCTTCCATTCCCTTGTGGCGCCCCCACCTTTCTCATCCCCTGCTCTCTCTCCGCAGTGTGGAAGGAGCTTCCCAAGTGCCCCGCCAAACTGGGCCAAATGCCCTGTGGACCCGGCCTAGGGATGATCGGTGAGCAGAGATGCAGAGAATGAGCTGCTTTCTGCAGGGCCCCAGACCGGAATACAGGCTGCGTGCTCTCCTCTGTTGGGACCCACAGTGCTCGTCTCTAGAACCCTGAGATCGTCTCGACAGGACAGCCAAGAACCAGGGGCCCCCTGGTCAACAGGGAGCAGGCCTGTGCGGGAGAGCTGTTCATGCCAAACAGCCAGAGAAGGTGGGGGTGCGGGGCGAGCCCTGGTGCTCACAGGCCCTGAGCGGCAGGCTGGCACCAGTTGTGCTGACCCTCAGTGGGGGTGGCTGGAAGGTGGGCCCTAGGGATGCTGGCACTTTTCCTTCTCTAGAGCTCTGCCAAAGTTGCTGAACATAGAAGCATAACACAAAAGCACTGTGAGCTCTACACATACAACAAATTATCATAAAATTCCCCAGTATCTGTAGTCCCCAGGTACTGCATATAGTCAGTCTTGTCTCATTTTCTTCCCAACAATCAATTTTTAACATATTATGCATTTTGCCTGTTTGTTATGTCTAGTACCTGTGGGCTGTGCTATCTTGGAAAAGGGCGGGGACCTTGGTCTGTGGGTTTAGTTTTGTTCTTGGTGCTGCGAATCAGACCCAGGGTCTAGTACATGCCAGGCAAGTGCTCTCTGTCACCAAGCTACATCCCCAGCCCACCTTGGTCTGTTTTGTTCATGGATCTATCCCAGATGCTCAGAAAGTGCCAGACACACAGTAGATAGCAGATACTCAAATAATAAATAGTAATAATGATGGTGTCACATCCCGGGAAGCATCAACCATAATTCTTTAAGCCCCAAGGGAAGAACTAAACTGTTATTAAGAATAGAAAGAAAGAAGCACTCGGGATGCTGAGGCAGGAGGATTGTTTCCAGTTGGACACCAGCATGGGCTACAAAGTGAGCTCAAGGCCAGCCTGAACTGCATAGCCAGACCCTATCTCAAAAAGACACACACACAAAAAAAAAAATTTAAAAAAAATTAAAAAAGAAGCTGGGTGGTGTATGTTCATAACCCTAGTACTCCAGAGGTTGAGGCAGGAGGATTGCAAGTTTGAGCCAAATCTGGGGAACTCAGTGAAACTCTGTCTTGAAATAAAAAAAATTTAAAATAAAAGGCTGAGAATATAGTTCAGTGTGAAGGTTAGTACTGAAAAAACTAATAAAGATATTTTCATTAATATATGTAAGAGTAGGACAGTATTTTTTGAATCCTTGTAATAGCAACCATCTTCTGTATTGCTGCCCAGAATCCTTTTCCCTGTGAGATGTCCGCTCACCATTTCAGTGCCATTCTCAGGGCATACTGAAGGCATCTCGCCTGGATATGTTATCACAGGCAGCTAAGTTAGGTAGGGCTGTTACAGACAGTCAGGTAGGGCTCGGCCCTCAGGAGAGTCAGGACAAAAAGTGAAAACACAGCACCCCTGTGGCCGGAGACACATCAGTTGGAGGCCAGGTCTCAAGATAACAATGGAAGGATTAGGCCTTTCTCCTGCCTGAGGGGTGAGGCAAGTGGTAACACCAGGCCTAACAAAGGCTAGCTAGGCATCCGTCACCTCGTGGGCAACCAAGACCCCCGATCCATCACTTACCCGAGAAATTCTTTGTTCTTTCCATGCCAGATGGATATGTGACCTGCTTCCCCGCTGGATCAATATTACCTAAGAGGCTATACTTATAATCTTATTGAGCGTAGTCTTAACCCACATTGTACCCACATGGTTGTGCTCTATAAAACTTCCCCTGAGAAGTGGGGTCGGGGGCAACCCCCTTTCTGGGTGTCCCCTCCTGTCCCTCTCAGGCAGGAGCTTTCTATGCCTCAGTAAGTATTTCCTACTCTTAGCCTCCATTGTTCCTAGAATTCATTCTTCCATTTTAGAAAACACGAACTCAGAATATTAGACATCTAACAAGTTGGGAGTTATAATAGTTCCCTCATACCATACGTAGAGGTCCTGATATCGTCCCCATGTCTAGAATGATCCAGGAAAGAGAAACCAGTGCACATCTTGCCATCACAAGACAGAGCCTATCTAATAGGAAGCCCAGGAAAGCAGGATCTGGTCATGGAGACAGACTTCAGGCCAATGCATGAGTTTTTGTTTGTTTACAGTCCTAAGGGTTGAACCTAGGGGTGCTCTATACTGAGTTATATCCCAAGCACTGCCCCCTTAAATTAAAAAAAATTTGAGACAGGGTCTCACCAAATGCCCAGGTTGACCTCAAAACTTGTGATCCTCTTATCTCAGCTTCCCAGAGTGCTGGACTCATAGGAGTGTGCCACCATGCTAGTTACATGCATGCCTTGTAATCAAAGCCCCACCTTGTAGCACTGGGCTTGAGTCAGCCCAGGAAAGGGGTAACTGGGGACTCTGGATGAGTTGAGATTAGGAGGTTGACCCTTGTGAGCTCCAGAGTCAATGTCAATACCCAGGACACTGGACAGCCATGGTCACAAGCGCCACACATTCCTCGTTCCCTTCCTCCCTGTGTCTGTCTCTCTGAGCCCCTTCTTCTCAGGGCCAGGGTGCTCTAGGGTATGGAGAAGGAGCTGAGGTCCTTCCGTGTCAGGCCTGCCTCTGTTTCTGGTGAATGTCTTTCACCCCCTGGTCACCTCAGGTTAATGAGCTCTGAGGATGGCAAGAGATGGGCAGGAAAGGCCCTAAGCCAAAAGGCTGTGGGATGAAAGGTGGGCCGTCAGTGGAGCGCTGGATGCAGCCTCCTGCATGCCTGGGCTGGTTAGCTGCTGGGGTGGGGGGGGCGGCCAGCGCAGGTAGACTAACAGCATCCTTGGGACCCTTAGCCAGAAAGGAAGCTGAACTTGGGAGATCAAAGAACTCTTAGAGAGCAGAAGACAAAGTCAGATATCCAGAACAGAATCTGCAGCTGACTTCCAAATAGTTAACTCAGGAACAGTCTTCTCCAAGTATGACCATCAATTCCACCAAGTGACAGTGGTAAAACAGTAGCAGTTATGTTAGATACTGGGGAGAAAAAATGAATTCTGTTTGTCTGTTTTATGAGGTCGTTCAAAGTTACCCCTTTTCCTCTCTGTTTCCTGGTCCTCACCACCCAAACCAGACACCCAACTGATTTGTCCCCGATGGCTGGCTGTGATTACTGTCCTAATTTGTTCTTTCTTCATCTGCTACAAACTACCTATTTTCTGTCCCCTCTGATAAACCAGGGGCACCGGGGACTTCTAAAGCTGTTTTTATACTGAGTAGAAGTGTATTAACTGGCATTCCTGTGTCTGTATCTCTAAAGCCCCTCGTCTGCTCAGTGTGAGATAACCTTCAGGAACGGCGTCATGTCGATGTGCAGCTTGTGCTTGGAAAATTCTTTTCTGTTTGAACACATCAGCTCTTTATTTATACAACTTTGAGGCTCTCCCGCCTTCTGAGCTGCTGCCTCCAAGGACTGTGGGGATCCCTGGGAGAGAAGCAGAAAGCCCAGCTTTCACAGGAGTGCTGTGCAGTGCAATAAGAGCTAGTCCAAATCCCCTAATATTTATAAAAAGCATTTTTTCACCATTGCACTAATAGTAACACCTATTTTTACCATTGGAGGCACAGGGAGCCCATGTGTGTAGAGAATAACCCGAGACTGGTTAATAATTAGTACCCAGAGAAATGGAAAAGGAGGCCTTCCCAGGGTTGTAATTATTTCATTCAATCTCTAGGGCAGCCCTGTGAGGTAGGGATGTTACCTGCTTGTCACAGGTGAGGAGACTTGGAGGGTTTGTTAGGATGAACAACTTGTCCAGAGCCATTCAACTGGCATATGGCAGAGCTGACATCACCACCCAAGACTCCTTCTAAAATGAGATTTTTGCTATTTCTATAGATGATGAATAGCTAATCTGCCTTGCAGCAAATGAGGTTATTGCAAGATTCCCATTTACTTCTAAGCTGGAGGCTAAAAGTGTATTTGCTGCGTTAGGAAGAGCGATGGGACCAAATGTGGCAGAGAGAGAACTAGCCACAGAAGGAGTGTGGGAGACCTCTCAGAACACGTAGCCCTTCCTGCCGCACCCACAGTGACTGGGGAGGTTGTGCGGCCCCCACTTCTACAACCATGAGCTCCCCGAGGGCCAGAGATGCAGCCATTTTGCTCCTGTTGTCACTGCAGTGTCTGTTCAGTGTTTGGAAAGAAGCACACAGTTGACAGCGTTCAGGATCTCAGAGGCGAGCTGCAGCTCATGCACGGAGGTGAGGCGAGCATGGTGACTCCTGGAAGGCTGACCTTGATGTGGCACTGGTCCCTCATTCCCAAAGAGAAAAGTGATTTGTTCTTTTTGGGGGACCAGTTTTCTGGGGTCACATACATTAGCATGCCATGAGATCACACTGGGTGTGGATTTGATCATTTCCATATTTTTTAGGAGACTAACTCTCCAATGTCTGTCTCGCTGCGCCCGGTTACATTTGTATTTCTCATAAGCATTCACGGGGGTGGGAACTTTTGGTCCCCACAAGTGATCATCATTCCAAAGAACATCCACGCCCTTTTTCCTTTGTTTGGAAATGTGGCTGGAGATAAAGTTTTTTTCTGGACAAATACATATCCAATTTCTTGTCATCCCAGCCATATATATCTGATTAGCTTCTCAGGGTGAGGCATTCCCTCCCCTTTATCTTGATCAAATGAAAGCGTTCGTTTCAAATTCAAGCCAGACAAAGCTTTCAAGCCTTCTAGGCTCCACAGCTTTACATGGATCACTGGCTAGACTAACAGAAATCAGATAATACTGATTTGAGGGAAATGGCTCCATTCTCCCCAAAGAAGACTTTGTGTCAGGTTACAGGACCAAAGGCACAGGCAAGAGCAGCTCCAGAGGCTGAAACTGCCTTCACTCCTCTGGTGGGGTTCAGATGGAAGGGTCAGGACTTGAGGGGTTTTGAGGAAAGTTCTTCCCAGCCACTTGAGCTATAAATCTCGCTCTCTAACAACTCTCTCGACGGCACGGCTGCTCTCCCTAATGTCGGGAGCCATCAGGTTTGGCCTGACTGAGCATTTTCAGTGAAGGCTCCAGTCATGGGAGCACACAGTGCTGTTTTTGCTTATTATGCACAGGTCTTCTAGCAAATAAATATAGTAAAAGGGAGTTTGGGAGATGGGAGAAAACAAAAGATTAAACATATGAACAAGATTTTGGGAGACAGTGACAGGAAGATGAAAAAAGTCAGAAAGTTGAAGCCAGGGAAGCAAACCATGTGCTGGGGTGGGTTTGCATGTATTCTTTAGTCTGGTATTTGTCAAGTACCTACCCTGCACCACACTAATGAGCCCATGACTAAGCAAGGTGGTGTGAAATCATGACTCAGCTCTGTAGACCCTGCAGTCACAAGAGTGACTGGTGACAGTCGTTCTTGACAGGGTGGCAGGCGATGGGGCCAGCTGATGACCTGCCTTGCAACTGGTCAGGGGAAACCTCTGGGAGAAGGTGGCATTATAGCCCAGAGATGGATGAGGACCATGGGCCAGCCCTGGTTGGATCTACCTTTAGCAGGCAGTGTGGCCTGGTTACCTGGAGGCTGGAACCAGGCCTGCTCTTTGACAGCCTTTTTGCAGCTGACCTGTGAGCCCTGCTCTGTGTTCTCAGCCCACGGACATGTGTGGCTCTTAGGTATGTGGAGAGTAAAGGCAGCAGAAGAAAGAGAAACGGGCCAAGGTCTCTAGACATATAGGAAGGAGAGGAAAACATAAGGCTAAATGGAAGGGCAGGAAACCCGGGGACTGGGAGAGAGCAGAGATGCCTGGAGCTGTTTTTGTTTCTTTTGGTTACACACTTTGGTGGGAACGATTTAAAACTATGGAGAGGTAAAATGCTTAGCGGGAAATCAAAGCCCATCCTGCCACCTTATTGTACTGTAGATACTTGAATGTGTATTTCTACTTCTGCTGAAAACACCTAGGAGTCTTTGTCTCAGGGAGTGAAACAATAAAGATTAATGAGTTAATTTGGTGGAGCTGATTTGAATTGCACAGAAGGCATTGCGCAAGTAGCTGGCATTTACAAAGTTATTCGGCATTTGAAGGGAGATGGTTGTTAATGAATTCAAGAGCTAACCTTATACTTTGACAGAGTGAGCCATGGAAAATCCAGGATTATTATCTTGCTGTAAACATAATGTGATTCGATTGAGCTCATGAAACTCGGGAGCAACTGCTGTTGTATAAATGTCCGCAGGTACGCACATACACCAAAACCGCAAGGGGAGGCCCTTTTGCAGCAAGTAAATATCGTATCATTTTCTTCTTCTCTTGGATTATGTCTGAACTGCAGACCCAGGCAGCAACCTCCCCAGCGATCTTTTCTCCTTCCAGTGTGTGTACTGTGAATTGTTCTTACTGTGACTGGCTCTAGAGAGCCTTAGAGAAACAGAAGATTCTGAACCCAGGCAGCCACATGTCCTCCCATGGGTCTCGTGGAGTCCCCAAGGACGAGGGTCCATCCCACGTGCCTCCTCGGACTTTCTCCCCATGTCACTCCTTTCTAATTGGGGTTCCCCACCTTTGTAGCTGCCGCTCAATGGCTCCAAGAAGAGCTATTGTCCCTCATTAAGGAGGCTGTCTAGCCGCCTCCCACGCAGCTCACTGCCTCATTTTGCCTGAGTGCCCGCTGCCAAGAGCTCCGGGGACCACAGCCCACAGCAAGCTGAGCTGCTGGAGAAAACAGAGCGGGTGGGAAGGGCCTTTGTAGCCCAGGTCTGAAGTGGGAATGCACCTACCATTACCCTGCCTCAGAGGGAGCGCCGGGAGTGGGTGGGGAGGGGAGTCTGCAGAAACCCTCTGAGGTTTAGCAAGATGCCACATCAAACCTCTGTGCACACAGAGCAGTTGTCTCTGCCTGTGATCCAACAAAAGGGAAAGAGTCCGTCTTTCCTGCTACCCACTATGCTGCTCTCCTTGGCGGGGGTCTTCCCTTTGGAGGGCCCTGCATCCTGGGGAGGAAGGAAAGACCTGAGAGATTTCAACACCAGGGTGGGGAGAGGGAGGGAGGGCTCCTTACCCCTCACCACAAACCAACCCCCGACCAAATCCTGGAGCAGGCCCCCGTCTTCTGGGAGCTCCGGGGAAGGGCTGGCTAGTCTTCCTGCCTTCAGGCTTCTCAGGCCCTGTTATTCTTTCTCATAGACTGCGACCCAAAGACACAGCAGAAATGGGGACATAGGTGGGGCTGGGCGGTGCGTGGAACACCACTGGCTCCCTGTGACCGGGCTGTCTGGAGGTGTGATCTGTGAGGGACCATTGCCTCAGGCTAACTCGCAGGGGACCCCAGCTGTGGCCAAGGGGCCACCCAGCCACTTCTGACTCCACTTCGGGCCTTTCTCCATCTAGGTTTGGCTGGCCCAGAGGGGGAAGGGCCGTCCTGCACCCAGGGGACAGGACAGGACTCTTGAGACCCTGCATTGCCTCTGTCTGGGGAGCAGGACTCTAGGGAGCCGGCCCGGCAGTCCATGTGCCCGCAGTCACCTGGGTCTGTCCTGCTCATCGTGGCCACCTGAACTCTGAGCTCCTTTTATGTTTAAATAATAATAATAAAAAAAGATAATTTGGCGCTGGCAGAAAGGGCCCAGCAGACGGTTCCTGGGAGGGTTGCCATGGTGGGGATACAGTGTGATTGTTCAGCTAGGGAAGAGCTTTCTTATTCTCCTCCTCTCAAGACTTTTGGTCCCTTTCATCTTTTTACTCTTCAGCTCTAAGAAAGAGATTTTTACGTCCTCCTGAACGTCTCGCAAATTAGTCCACTTATAAGCAAGTGCTAGTCTAGCAAGAGAAACAATCAATTCCTAGCCTTTTTTGAGGGGCACATTTGGGGTTTTTTGCCAGGTCACTGGGCTTTCTGTGCCTCAGTTTCTCTACCCAGAAAATGGGGCTCACCTCACCTCAAGGGGATTTTGAATAATTCACTGATGTTTTAATTCCAGCACTCCTATTATCTGCAAGTAAATCTTACAGTGAATTCTAATTGACATCCTCCTCAATTTAATTAAGCGCTTTGTTGACACAACAGAACCATTGTTTACCTGGCTTAGCCGGAGTCAGAAGAGAAAACTTTTGAGCCAAAACAGTGATGTGCTGTGCACCGGGGATGCACAGAGTGGCTTTCTAAGAGCGACATCCAGCTGGACTCAGGCTGGCCTGCACCTGTGCTGGGGGAGGGCCTAGCACTAGACTGGAGACGAGGGGCTGGGGTCAAAGGTAGGAAACGGGAACAACTCAGCTTCTTCTAACCCAAACTTCAGCTCCTGGCTGTGTGACTTCCTAGTGTTATTGGGTCTGGTGTGATTTTCCTGATCTAACAACCGACAGCAACAGAGTCTCAACTTGCACTGTGATTCTACAGTAAAAGGTTATTTTAAGTCGGTCACTTTCACTAAGGAAAACCCACAGTTACCCAGGATGCTCTGCTTTCCAGATTGGCACATCAAGCTTCTCTGCCTCCCGATGGCCTGGACCGGGGCACAGAAGGAGCCCTGGCAGCTGTGATAGAGGAGGGCTTGGTTAAGAGAAAGGCGGAATCTTTTCCTGTTCCTTCCAGTACCTTCCCTTCGCTGCCCTCTTTCCCTCCTTGGCTGCTGTCGCCGTGGGAGCTGGGTTCCTGCCTCACAGGGCTCCTGGCTCCCAGGGTCCCTGCCTTCCTGTCTCCCCAGGCTTTTAGCTTTGCTCCCTTAGGGAGAGGTAGGAAACAATTCTTTTAAAAATTTACAATTAGATGAGAAACTCGGAGGAATCTGTAATGGAATTTTAAGTAGTGAAACACAGGATGCTTGAGAGAGAGATTGGAGAGTTTGGAGCTGGGGACAGACGGGGGCAGTTGATAGACGGACATAGTCTTCCAGTTATTCCAGTTTCTCACCTTCTCTTTCCCATGCCTGAGTCCTGCTTTGTGATGGCTTTGAGGGCAGAGGATAAAGGGGTAAAACAACAGGAGCTATTCAAACTGCCTGGTGCCCAGCGCTGGGCTAATCCCTCCCGGTCTCGGTGAACCATTTTAACCCTTTATGGGAATACCATTACCTGTACACATGAGGAGACTGAGCCCCAGGGGGGTCTGCAACCTGCCTAAAACCAGTCAGGAAGAACCTGAGATCTAATTGCGGTTCCATGAGCTTCCCGAACCACTGGGTCTCACTGGACGTGCAGATTATGTGTGAATGGCCTCTGTAAGTCCTGACATGTATTTCCTCATGTGTCACGGTGCCCACAACACAGGGCTGTTGTGAAGATTAACAGAGATAATCCTAAACCCTGGAGGGGATAAACTTCAAAACCATGAGCTGTTCTGGCCATTCCTAAATACCCTCTCAAGACAACTGGGAGAGTGCTGAGACTTGTGGATATGCACATGGACATTCATTCTGCTCTTCTCTTTACTTTTACATATCTTTGAAATTTCTTACAACATAAAGAAAAAAGGAAAAGGAGTTAACCAGGCAGGTGTGTGTTACAAGCAGTCAACAGATCAATCAATAAAGACTCACTAGAATAAAGGATAGTTGTAAAAATTCAACAAATAAAAGCCTTGATTTTGTAGTTAAAAACAAAGCTTTAAGAAAATTATCACCGTCTAAGGAGTTTTGGGCAGGCAAAGTAATCCTGTATGAGAGACTGGGACAGAAGATGAGGTTCAGTTTAATCTTCAAAAAGCCTTTGAAGGGACTTCCGGGAAGATGGTGACCGGGTAGGCAGCAGAGAGAGAACCTCCCAGAGGATTACCACCCAGACAATGGAATATAGCAATATGAAGACAGAAAGGAGAGAGGTGTGTACCCAAGAAGGATCTGAAATGGGAACTGAAGCCCTAGGAAAGACCAAGCAAAACCTCTCCTGGAGGAAAGGATCAGAGGGCCGCCGCAGCACAGTCGGAGGGAGAAGAGACGGAGAAAGAGGAAGCCACTGCTTCAAACACACTCTTGTCCCAAGCCCTCGTTCCAGCAATCGCAGCTTCAGCTTCAGGGACCCACGCTCATGGAGGCCTCCCGACTTGGCCAGGGGAGAGCGGAGTTCCAAGAGCTGGTCCAGGTCTGGAGAGAAGAGGGAGCAGCCAGGAAAAGAGGCAGTGGTGGTTGGGAACTGTGGTCAAATCCAGTGTGAGGATGAGAGGCTGCAACAGCCAGGAGTCCCCACCCAGCAGCAACCTTCCTAATCAGCACCTGGAGGCAAGGTGGAGCCAGAGCAGCCAGTACACATCCCACCACACCCAGCTCTACGCCTGCCTCGAGGCTGTGGCCTCCTGCCTCTCCACTCTGTGGGCGGCTGCCAGTGGGGAGCGGTGGGGTGCATCGGCAGCGACATCAGAGCCACAGCAACTCCCAGGGATCCAGCCAAGGAACAAATGGGAACTGGGGCACAACAGTAAGAGAGAGCTGCAGATGGAGGTGGATCACACGGCCCCACGCCCTTCTCACTCCAACATCAAGCAGGAAACATGAACTGAGTTACTGGGCTTCAGCTCCCACCCTGAACGCCCTCTGTGAGCACCTTGAGCCTCGGCGGCCTGCGCAATCACCACCTGTTCCTGACAGCAATGGGACGAGTCCACAGGCTTTAAGACTCACCCCAGACTACTGATGCGAGCAACAAGAGTGTCTCCACACTGCTTGCATATATGAACCTTCTATGAACCCATGGCGACTGGGTAGGCAGCAGAGAGAGAACCTCCCAGAGGAATGCCACTCAGACATAGGAATACAGCAACATGTGAAGGACAGAAAGGAAAGAGGTGGATATCCTGAACTCGAGAGGGATCTGAAATGGGAACTGAAACTCTTGGAAAGTCTAAGCAGAACCTCCTCTGGAGGAGGGGATTGCAGATCTGCCATGGCACAGTTGGAGGGAGACGAGACGGAGTGGAAGGAGGTCGCCACTCCAAGCACACCCTTGGCCCACGCCCACGTTTCGGCATTCGCAGCTTCAGCTTCGAGACCCATTGCCCAGCTGCAAGGGGTGGGGAACAGTAATGCTGGAGATCAGGAGAAGGTGGGAGGAGAAGAAAGGGCCTCTGGTATTAAGGCAACGGGACAGAGCCAAAAGGGTCACAGAGGGCATGTGTGCCCTGCGGCTGCTTCCCTGAGGGCCCCGCAGCTGTGCCGCAGTGGGCCCCAAGGCTGCCCCCCGGTTGGCCCCGATGCTGATCTGCAGTGGGCCCCGTGGCTGCTCTGCTGCTGCTCCGCAGTGGGCCCGGTGGCCCCCACCCACAGCATGACGACAGGGTGGAGCCGGGCGGTCCGCTGTGAGCGTATGTGCTTTCCCACCTCCAACCATGGCAGTTTGTATACAACCATGTGTGTTATAGTATAGTCTGAGGCACCTATATCTCTTCCCAAGGCGAGAGTCCAAGGCTATAGGTAAACCCAGGAGTATAGTTATTATCACAGGGAAGAGGACTGATTGAGTGGTAGGGCAACAGAGACGAGGGAGGAGAGAAATTGAATGATCAAATGGGCCATCATCTGTGTAACTGAGTAACAAAGGTGAAGGTAACAGTATGTAGGACAGCATCCAGAGCTAATTCCTTCTTTTTTCTTTTTTTTTTGGCGGTACTGGGGATTGAACTCAGGACCCTGCGCTTGCTAGGTAGGCACTTATTCCACTGAGCTATATCCCCAGCGCTGCTAACTCCCTTCTATGTTCTTTATAATTCTGTATTTCCTCCATCGTTTTTGTATTAACAGAAGTGAAGATAACTTTATATTATACAGCATCCAGTGCAAATTCCCTACTATCTTCTCTATAATATGGTATTTCCTTTAATGTTTTTGTGTTAACTAATGTGAAGATAACTATGTAATACAACATCCAGTGCTAATTCCCTACTATATTCTGTATAACTTTGTATTTTCTGTATTGTTTATG
>PVLD010019565.1:0-36076 GCA_004027595.1 Dinomys branickii
AGATCTAATGCCAACACTCCTCAAACTCTTCAATGAAATCGAAAAGGAAGCAACTCTCCCCAACACATTTCTGGAGGCAAGTATTATACTGATACCAAAACCAGAGAGAGACCCAACCAAGAAAGAGAGCTACAGGCCAATCTAGCTAATGAACATAGATGCAAAGATACTCAACAAAATACTGGCAAATAGATTACAGTGAATCATAAGGAAAATTATACACCACGACCAGGAAGGATTCATTCCAGGAATGCAGGGATGGTTCAATATTCGCAAATCAATTAATGTAATATACTATATTAACACAGTCAAAGACAAAAACCACATGATCATCTCAATAGATGCAGAAAAGGCTTTCAATAAAGTCCAACATACATCATGTTAAAAGCCTTAGAAAAAAAAGGAATAGATGGCCTATACCTCAATCTGATCAAAGCCATCTACAACAAACCAACAGCCAACATCATGCTAAATGGACATAAACTGAAAACTTTCACTTTAAAGTCAGGAACAAGACAAGGATTTCCATTGTCACCACTCGTATTCAACATAGTTCTGGAAGCACTAGCCAGAGCAATCAGACAAGAGAAAGAAATAAAAGGAATAAGGATAGCAAAGGAAGAAGTCAAACTATCACTATTTGCAGATGACATGATACTATACATGGAGGACCCCAAAAACTCCACAAGAAAACTCCTGGAATTAATTGACAAATTCAGCAGCGTAGCCGGATATAAAGTCAACACCCAAAAATCAATAGCATTCCTATATACGAACAACAAACAGACTGAGAGAGAAATTGAGGAAAGCATACCCTTTACAATAGCAACCAAGAAACTGAAATACTTAAGAATCAATCTAACAAAGAATGTGAAAGATTTATTCAGTGAATACTACAGTACTCTGAAAAAGGAGATCGAAGAGGATTTCAATAAATGGAAAAACATACCATGCTCATGGTTAGGAAGAACTAACATTGTAAAAATGGCCATACTACCAAAACTGTTGTACAGATTCAATGCAGTTCCCACTAAACTACCATTAGCATACCTCACAGATCTAGAGAAAATATGCCTCAAATTCATCTGGAGCCAGAAGAGACCCAGAATAGCAAAAGCAATCCTGGGCAATAAGGACAAGTCAGGTGGAATCACAATCCCTGACCTGAAATTATATTACAAAGCTACTGTAATAAAATCAACCTGGTACTGGCTAAAAACCAGACCTGAGGATCAATGGAACAGACTGGAAGATGCAACCATAATGAAAAACCCACTCAGCTACCTAATATTTGACAAAGGGGTCAATCAAACCCACTGGAAATAAGAAGGGCTGTTTAATAAATGGTGCTGGAAAAACTGGCTTGCCTCTTGCCGAAAACTGAAAATAGACCTCAGTCTATCACCATGTACCAAACTCAGGTCAAAATGGATCACAGACCTCAATATTAAAACAGAAACTCTAAATCTATTGGAAGAGAAAGTAGGTAAAAATCTTGAAGATATAGGAGTAGGCAGAGAGTTCATGAACAAAAATGAAACTGCAAGGGAAACACTTCAAAGAATCAGTAATTGGGACCTCATCCTACTGAAAAGTTTTTGTACATCTAAAGAAATCACCAGCAAAGTACAAAGAAAACCCACAAATTGGGAAAAAATCCTAGCTGGCTGACCCTCAGACAAAGGACTGCTATCTAGACCATACAAAGAATTAAAAAACATGTACCTGTCCAAATTCAAAGACCTAATCCAGAAATGGGCATCTGAGATGAATACACACTTCTCAGATAAAGAAATACAAATGGCAAATAAATATATAAGAAAATGTTCCACATCCTTAGTCATTTGAGAAATGCAAATAAAAACAACATCGAGATTTCATCTCACCCCAGTAAGACTGGCCAGTATGAAAAAGTCATCCAATAACAAATGCTGGCAAGGATGTGGAGAAATAGGGACTCTATTACACTGCTGGTGGGAATGCAGACTGGTGCAACCACTGTGGAGATCCATTTGGAGATTTCTCAGCAAACTAGATCTAGAGGTTCCATTCAAACCAGCTATTCTTCTTCTGGGTATTTTCCCAGAAGATCTGAAAACATCATATCACTCTGATATATGTGCACCCATGTTTATAGCAGCACAATTTGTAAGAGCTAAAATGTGGAAGCAACCCAAGTGTCCATCCACAGAAGACTGGATTAAAAAATTGTGGCATTTTTATATAATGGAATATTATTCAGCTATAAAGAAAGACAGTTTTGGGGACTTTGTAGGCAAGTGGTCAAAACTGGAGTCCATACTCATAAGTGAAATAAATCAGCGGTGCATGTGCAGGAAACGTATTGTATCACTGGTGTAGGAACCTGAGGGTGGGAATATAAACTAAGAGACCTGAAGGAAATCTGTTCAGAAACAAAGAGCAGATGGGACGAGGGAAAGAAGAGAAGAAAGAGACAAAAATGTATATATGTATATATGTACATACATATATGCAGGAGGGCTAACATGGTTCTACTATTGTATTATATCACTTAATGCTAAGGAATAATTGATGATGGGTTATTTGATCAATCTTGTGTGTCTGTATGTGTTATCCTGAACACACACTTCGAAGATATCAATATGCAAAGCAGCAACTATTGGTGGTTTTTTTTTGGTATTTTTTTTGTCTTTGGTTTTTTGTTTTTTGTGTTTTTCTGTTGTTGAGAGGATTAATTGTCTGACCAATTTTGCATGTCTGTATCTGGGTTCATATATATACACTTCAAAGATATCAATAGGTAAAGCAGCAACCACTGTTGAGTTCATGTCACCTTGTCTGCAGATCAGTTTTGATTGTACTATTTTTTGTGCTAATTTGTATCTGTTTGTTAATATGTTTTTGTGCTTTTATTTTTTAAAAAAGAAAAAAAGAAAAAAAAGAAAAAAAATAGCCAAAAAGAAAAAAAAGAAAAAAAGTAAAAAAGAAATGTAAGGCTCGGATTGGTGCCAGGAAATATTCAATCAATCAACAATAAAAATACCACTTAGCCAACTGCACAAGTTTGTCAAAATAACACTTAGCTAATCCTCACTGTTAAGAGTTCAAGCTATGTTCACTCATCGTTTACAGAATAAGTAGTCCTCCATGCAAGAATATTTATTATAAAAGTAGTAATCAGCTTTTTTTAACTTAGGGGAATTTGTTCTGTTCAGTTTTGAGCTATAAGTATTTGTTCAGATACCAACCAACCAAACAAACAAATAAACAAAAAAAAACCCAAGAAAAGTTCCATGGGGACTTCTGTGTTAGCCACCTACTTTCACCATTGTTATTTATTATTATTATTATTATTTGTCTTTTTAAGATAGGGTCTCACTATACATTTCAGGCTGGTTTTGAACTCACGTTGTAGCCCAGACTGGTTTCAAACTTGCAGTGATTCTCCTGCCTCAGCCTCCTGAGTGCTGGGATTACGGCATGTGCTGCCATCATTTTCCTCACTATCGTGTTTCTCACTATCATCATCAATTCCATGACTATTGAATAATTCTCCCAAAAGCCAGTATTTTAAGATTTAAAGGAAATCTCACTTTTCTTTTGTGTAATGTTAATTAGTTCTAAATTACTTAGAAAGAAGTATGTTTATTTATCAGTGATGCTCTTTTTACATTTATTATCTTATTTTAAAAGCACTGATGATTAAGGTGTCTCTGGAAATAAGAGCAGTGTTCTTTGGGTGTGGCTAAAGAGCAACATTAACCAGAAGAAGTCTTCTTCAGATTCTGTTCAGGGTCTGGTGCAGTCTAGGCTCCAGGTGTGTTAGGGTTTTCAGGGAAAGGCCAGTAGAAAAGGGATCTATCAATATATTGGTAATTGATTATCTATCTATCTATCTATATACCTATCTATCATCTATCGCTATCAGAAGATTATTGTGAGGAACTGCCCTGTGTGATTACAGAGCTGGCACATGCAAAACCTGCAGAGCTAATGTTCCAGTGTGGAAGCTTCTGGAGCTGCTCTTGATGCTGGGAGTGGCCATCAGGAGAACTCTGTCGGACCTGAGCAAGGTTGGGTCAGCATTTCATCTTATTCAGGCCTTTGGCTGACTAATGGGGGGCCACAAGCACAAGGGCATGCTGTCTGCTTTACTCTGTGAACTGATTTCAATGTAAATCTCAACCAAAAACACCTTATGGAGAAACCCAAAGTAATGTTTGCTCAGATATCTGGGCACACTGTGGCCTAGTGAAGGTGACACTCACAGTAGCTGTCATACCAGGTATGCAGAGGATCTGAGACTGGCTGGGGGGAACTGAGGCAGGGTTCAGGATAAGGAATGAGCAGAGTGGTGCATGACTCTACTGGGGGACTCACGTTCAGAAGATTAAGGGATGTCAGTCTCAGTCATGCATGGCTTATTATAATTATTAAAAATTTTTTGTATCAGCTTCACAAGAAACATCCTTTGGTAGAGGATGAACCTCTTGGTATGGCAATGATGAGGAAAAGGTGGTTACAAGTTCTCTCTGGGAACATTTTCTTTAGACTGAATTCATGACAGAAGCTACTGAGGCTCAGAGTGATGGTTTTTAAGAGTCCATGATAAAGGTCAACCACTAGTCAGTAATTTATAATTAATTCACTTTCACTCTTAGAAGATTCTCCCACTGGATATAGAATTTCCTGGTAGCAGCATTGCATCCCGTGGAGTCCTGTAAAGATATCGTTCTTCACGTTGGCTTCCCTTCTGCTGTAACTTTGATCTTTCCTTTTCTGTGCGTGGAAACCTCTTCATGCTACCTGCCCTCACGACTTTCTGTTTCTGCTTTCCAGCAGTCTGAAGATTATGTGTCTGGGGTTTTTTTATTGTTTGGTTGTTGCTGTTTTGATTGATCTTGGTTACTGTTCTTTGAACTTGTAAAATGTGAGGTTTTTTTATGTTCTATAAGCTTTGAAAGAGATTTTTGCCATTATCTTTGAAAATATTTCTTTTGCCTTGTGTTCCCCCCTCAGAGCAGAAACATCTACTGGGGAATAAGAATGGGGAACAGGAGGGGTCCCAGGTGGGTTGTCTCACTCTCTCCTCTTCCTGGAATTTAATTACATGTTTATTTAACTTTGGGACTCCTCCTCTCTCAGCTCTAGGGTTCTATGTTTCATTTTGCTTTTGGATCTGTTCTCTTTGTGTTTTGGGGGGGATTTCTTTTTTTATTTTAAAAAGAATAAAAAATAACAAAATAAGAACAACAGACAAAAACAAAACAAAGCAAAACAATAAAAACGATACAAGGTTTTCAAAACAAAATGATAGGAATTAACAGTGGTTGTTATATTACATTTTGTTATCTTCAACAAAGTTGCTCAGATTACCAGATGTAGGAATGCAAGATTGATTAAACCATTAAAGAAAAAGAATAATAAAAAATATTAGAAATGATACAGAGCTTCACTAGACAAGATGGTAGGGATTTAACAATGGTTGTTATATGGCATATTGTCTTCAAATCAGTTGTTCAGATTACCAGTTCTTTGCTTTTCTCAAGCCCATAAAACCACAGGGTGCTGCTTGGCCAGGACCAGGCTGTGATCGGTAGCAGCAGTCCATGGAGAGAGTTTTTCTGAGGGACAAGTATAAAAGTGGACTTAAGCTGTGGATGGAGCAAACATTGAGAAGAAACTTCTGACACAGTAGCCTACATCCCAAACTCTACACTAGAGGACGCACATCCTGGGCTTGGAGATAGCTGATGGCATTTATACTCTTTACCAGATGGCTGAAAGGTTATCACTGCTGTTATTTTTCCTTCGTCTGGATAATGGTGTTGACCTGAGCCCTCGTGTCAATGACAACACGGAGGCTCGCTTCCCTTCCCCCAGGACCTTCAGTCTTTTGCTTGGTAGGTGAGAAAAGGGAGAGGGTCTCAGCTGGCTTCTTTCCTGGAGTGACCCTTTCTGGCTCCCTGGCAAGCATCTGGGGGAGGAGATCTCAGACATCTCAATCTGATTCAGTCCTGCTGGCAAGTACCCAGTCAGCTCACAGAAGAACCTGCCACCCTCAGGGCTAGAATTCTCTCATGCCAGCTTATGCTTGGCGTTGAGTAGTTAATTCTGAAATTTCGCTGATGGCCTCTTCCTTTCCTTCACGTGCCTTTTCTCCCTTCCACACTCTGCACAGTGACTCTGTTAAGGTCTTGCCTGTCCATGGAGTGAGTTGTCTTACCTGAGACCTTGCATTATTTGATAGCTGCATAATGACAGTTTTTGATAATTTCAAGAAAAGCTGTGATTTTGAAAATTAGAAGGCAGTTTTAAAATGTAAGTTTGGGACTAAAGTTCTTTTTTTAATTTTAAAGAGGAAAGAACAAAAACAAAATTACAAAAAAAAAACCAACAAAAATATAGAATTTCAAAACAAGATGATAGGAAATCAGCAATGGTTGTTGTATTACATATTGTTATCTTCAAGAGTTGCTCAGGCTTGGCATGGTGGCATACACCTGTAATCCCAGCACTTCAGAGGCTGAGGCAGGAGGATCATTGCAAGTTCGAGACCCACCTGGGCTACAAAGTGATGCCAAGTCCAGCCTGAACTGCATAGTGAGAGTCTGTCTCAAATAGACAAAGTAGTTGCTCAGATTACCAGATACAGGTATGCAAAATTGATCAAACAATTGAACATTAACTGTTCCTTTCAATAAATCAATAGAAATTAGTAGTACAATTATCTTAGCTATCTTGTCTTTCTTTCTCTCTTCTTTCTTTCTTTCTTTCTTTCTTTCTTTCTTTCTTTCTTTCTTTCTTTCTTTCTTTCTTTCTTTCTTTCTTTCTTTCTTTCTTTCTTCCCTCATCCCAGTAGTTCTTTCTAATTGAGCAGTTTCTTTCCCTTTCACAATATCCATTGTACCTTTCAGTTTTATGTACTTTTTCGTGTTCTTATACTAGGGAGACAATATGGTGTTTACACATGTGGGTCTGATTTATTTCACTTATGAGCATGGTCTCTAGTTGCATCCATTTACATATAAAACATCGAGTTTATTTCTTTATAGCTGAGTAATACTCCATTGCATAAACATACACATTTTTCTTATCCACTCCTCAGTTGATGGGCATTTGGGTTGTTTCCAAGATTTTGCTATGACAAATTGTACTGCTATAAATATAGGTGCACATATATCGTGTGGTCTGATGTTTTTAATTCTTCTGGGAAAATACCCAGAAGAGGAATGACTCAGGTAAATGGGACTTCTAATCCTAATTTTCTGAGGAATCTCCATACTGGTTGCACCAGTCTACATTGCCACCAACAGTGGAGAAAAGTTCCTTTTTCCCAAAGCCCCTCCAGCATTTGTTATTGGTTGATTTCTTGATGACAGCCATTCTTACTGGGGTGAAGTGAAATTTCAGTGTTTTAATTTGCATCTATAAATGACCAATGATGTTGAACATTTTTTCATATACTTATTTGCCATTTGTATTTCTTCATCTGAGAAGTGTGCGTTCATCTCTGATGCCCGTTTTTTGGATTGGGTCTTTGAATTTGGGGGCAGTCTGAGAGTGAGAGCATTGAAATGTCTGGCTTCATCCCAGAGGCCCCCTCAGAACAACAGTATCACTCCAACAATGCAACTGCTGAGGACAGCTGCACTTTCCAAGTGTTTTCCCAACTTTAGGACCTTTTTGGCAGTTGTACTATATATTTTCTGATCATATGAGAACTGCAGCCAACATTCTCTCCTTTTTAAAACCTTTACGTCTTCTACAAATATTTTTTTCTTCCTCCAGTTCTCATCTTGATATCTTTTTAGTTATCTTGGGTTTTGAAGCTTGTTTTCTAGTAGATTCCTCTGGAAGGACCCATGAGAGCAATAACCCTTTAGTTCTTGAATGTTCATAACAATTTGTCTGAATTCTTAATACTTCAAAGCTCATTTTCTCTGGATATAAAAGGCTATAAAATCTTTGCCTCCCATTTTATCTGCCTGATTATCTTAACTATGTTATTTCATTTTCTCCTGGCATAAAGTGTTGCTTTTGAAAAAAATTGATTTTCTGTTGTAGCATAAATCACTGTTTTCTTGGGATATTTTTTTGCCTAGATGCCTAGAAGATTCTTTCTTTCTGAAATGTTCTGCAATTTTCCTATTTTCAATTGGTGTTCTCAGGTAAATGGTCTATATTTCAAAATAACTCACATCCTCTTTATTTCCAGGAAGTGTTTTTGAACATAGTGTTTTTGGGTATATTTTATTCCCGTGTTTTCTCTTTAAGGACTTCTGTTATCTACATGTAACTTTTTGGGTCCATCCTCAATATTTGTTACTTTCTTAAATCCTTTTAATTTTTCCTCATGTCTTTTGATTTGAATGTTTTTCTGACCTTGGCCTTCTGTTACTATGCGGCGCTCTGTCCTCTGCATTTTTGTCTAGTAACCTTTTCTATTTAGTCTTTAGTTTCAAAAAGCATTTTTCCTGAGTTGCATCTGTGCTTGTCTGCTCCTGATTCATGTTACCTTTTCCTGTTTGAAATCACTGCCATGGCCCAGAGGTGATGCCCTGAGGTCTTAGAGGCAGCTGTGTTGGTCTTGATGATCTCTTTTCTCCTGGCCTTGATTGACGGCTGCCATCGAATACTTGCTGGGCTGCCCTGAGTGCCACCCCCAGGCTGGCTTGCCTCCCTCAGTCTCAGTCTTGGCCTTGGGGTCAGGCTTCTTCTGGGCAGCTGAGGCTTTGGCCAAGTGAAGAGAGTTGTGTTGTTCTTGTGAGAAGAAGGAGGTGGTGGTGAGAGCCGCAGAGGTGAGGGTGGGGAGTTTTGGGGGGGCGGGGCTGGCAGGCATCCTGAGGGCAGCAGTATCTGTGAGCTCCTCTGATGTGGTGTCCTGCACAAGGACTGTCCCCATCAAATTGTGTTTGCAGGAGCATGCTGAGTAGCAATCTAATAACAGAAAGACAATGTCTTAGGAAGTGTTTGTATTGCTTCTCATACAAGCAATACCTGAGCCCAGACCATGTAAATGCCTTTAAACTCTGGAAAAAACAGCTTTCTTCATTTCTGTGGCATTTTTGAGTGTCTTAAATGAGCACTTTTGTTCCAGGTATAAATGTCCCTTTCCTTCCATTCGCAGTAATTCCTATTTCTACTTCACAGAACTTTTACGTCTCCAAGTGGATGTACTCTGCCTCCTCCATATCTGGTTTTTTTTGTTTTTTTTTTTCATTTTGTCTCAGTGTTTTCCTTCTGTGTTCTACAGGAAGTTTAAAATTTGCCCTTCCACATTCTCTGTCTTGCTGTTGATGTCTGCTTTACTCCTCCTGGACTCAGCAGGTTTCATGCAGTCCTGGGCCCTTGCCTCCCTCTGGCTGGAGTCCTCGTCCCTCCTTGACTGCAGCCTTTTGCTACACAGGGGCTGTCATCTTTGGAGGCTGTGGGTCTTCGTTAGGAGATTAAGTGTTGGGGATTCTCACACAGTTCCGAAGAGAAGCGTCTCAGAGCCATGAGCTCCCTTTTCATCTGCAGGGAAATCTCTCCTTCCCCCTCTCCTCCTCCTCTCCACTCTGCCCTCCCATTCCCCCATGAAGATTTCTTCGCTCTGGGTCTTAAGGGCTCCACTGTTTACTTCTTGAGTGCTCGGTGGTGGAGTGACCCAGGAGGTGTTTTCAATAAAGCTGGGCTTCTTGGTTCTTTTCTCTTTTGGCTTTTCTGTTTCAAACTGAAACCTGAGGGTCAGGATGCAGCACTATGGTACTGGTCACGGAGCCTGGGCTGGACCCAGGTGACCACCAGTGCTTCCAGCTGAGCCCCATTCTCCCAGCAGGTGTGGTCAGTACAGCCCATCCGGTGCCCCACATCCTGAGCCTGCTCCGATTTCCTTCCTAGAAACTATTCGAGGACACAGGTTTAGGCTCCCTTCTATTTTCTACCAATGGAACAGAAAAGTGAAAAGAAAGAGCAGATAAGAAAAAAATAAAACACACTGAAACACGGAAAGAAGAAAGGGGAGAGCAAGACTCTGGCTGCCTTTGAAAATAAATATTTGCCTCTTTTGAGGGAGATTTCCAGCCACTTCATTCTGGAGTTAGGGGTACAGAGAGGAAAGGAGTGTGTGTGTGTGTGTGTGTGTGTGTGTGTGTGTGTGTGTGTACAAGACAGAGATATATATAGAGAGAGACAGAGACAGATAGACACACAGAGAAAGAGAGTCTTCTTTGGTTTTAAGTCAGATAATATGCAGAGTTCAATAATTTGCTTTCCAGTCTATCCTCACCAATCATGCATTTAACAGAAATTACCAGGAAAATTTAAACTGTTTTTTTTTTCCCCTGTTGTTAGTTTTTGTCTCTTTTTCTCCTCATGGATGTTTTAATGGGCTCTGGGCATCTCACCTGTCTCTGTGTCCTTATTAAATTTCCTTGCTGTACAGTGTTACTGTAAGGGTTAAACAAAGTTAATGTGCTAACTGCTTTGCATGTAACTTGCTAAAAAAGTACTTACTTAACAAACTTTGAGGAGAAGAAATTCAGTTCTTAAGCAAATTGTCTTGATGACAGCTTCGTGTAAGGAGCTGACACCTTACAGGACTGCTTACTACGTGAGCACTTCTGACACTATTGTGCACAGCATGGTGTGGGAAGGAATTAAAATGCTGTACAAACCTCTGCTTCTGATCTGTGTATAGGATCTAAGGGATGAACAGATAAGGGTGGACTGAAGCAATGCATCCTATGGTCCCAGTGCTGCGGAATCTTTGTCCCAATCCTAGGACATCTGCTTGTTACAGAGGTCCATGTGAAGTTGAGTTTTTTTTTTTGGCACCGGGAATCAAACTCACCTTGCTCTTGCCAGGCTAGTGCTTATGCCACTGAGCTATATTCCCGGCCCTCCTCCGTGTGAATTCAAATGGCACAAACTGCACTAAAATCCTCAAAAGGCCAAGGAGAAGGTGTCGGTGTAAGGAAGTCTGGGTTTCCCACCATAGTTCCCAAAACCCCTCAGCATTACCCACACTGTACACTGTGTGGTGTGAGAAGCCAGGGAAAGGGCCTCGACTGGGGTGGGATGGTGCTATGTGGCTTAGGCCATCCCAGACCTCTGCTGTGTCATGCACTTTACATTGGTATCAGTGAGTGGACAGTCACTTTGCACAATGTTGATCTGGGTGCAACTGGGGGCTTCATCTTGGGTCTTTTGCTTCCTGTCCTTCCCACAAGAATTGCAGGTCTTGGGGGTGGCTGCTCTTTCAGTATGGTCGGGACAGAAGAGATGGGCCCTGCAGAGCCCGGCTGTGGCAACAGGGTGTGGGCTTGGAGGGAGGACAGACAGGTGCTGTTTTGCAGCTTCCCTCCCCAGGGCATAGCCTTGGGACCACAGGGGTCTGGGAAAATCTTTGCTGGAAAGCTAGTTGGCCACACTTAGCCATCATTGTCACACTCAGAATAGCTGAGAGCTATAAAGCAGGTACTCTACACATAGGGTCCTTTTATTTACATTTGTGAGAAATTAATAATTACCTTGAGGGACAAGGGTCTATTGTCCTTTTTACTGTTTTTTTCCTATTTTGTTATTAGTATATGTCTGCAATACATAATAATTACATTTATCTTGGGGTAATTAGTACATAAATATCTGTTATCTTTTTACTATTGTAAAGTACCATACATACATTAGTGGCACCATTTGAATTTACAATAATTTACTTGAAGTAAGTGTAATAATAATAATGCTTTACAGTTCTTTATTGTTTTTAAATTTTGCAACATGTTTCACTAGTTCCCCAGGATGACCTCACATTTGCAAACCTCCTGTCTCAGTGTCCAGAGTAGCTGGGGTTACAGGCATGTGCCAAGGTGCTGGGATTAATACTTACAATTCTGCAGCTTCTTTTTTGCTTAAAGCATTCAAAGAATTCTTCAAACTGCACCTCACTGATTCTGAAAGTCCCACAAATGCTGAAGCAGTTATGGTTGCTGTTGCTACATTATTAATAACATTAACAACTACTGTGCAAGTTCACAGGGGTGAGTGAAACAATAGCCTGGCACAGTGACATGCCTGATACCATGTTCAGGGTTACATGGGTGGAGGATCAGTGACCATCTAAATAGAAAATAATTTCTCTTGTAAGTTACTGTACGCAACATGCTGTTTAGAGACAAGCTTTTAGAAGAATGCAACAGGGACGAGTTAAATACACAAGGATACAAGATGAGACATCTACTTCCACTCAGGCATAGAGGCTCTGATGAATTACTGCCTTGGGACCTCATTACATCTCCTCATGTTCTATGCAAAAGTGATGTATTTTCTATGAACCTGGTTTTAGAAGTCACAGTATGACCTGTGGCTGGCTCCCAGTTGCCTTTACCATTCAGGGAGAGGGTAGTGGACAGTTGATTCACTCCTTGACCATACTGGGAAGCTGGAGCTTTGTGCAGTTCTTGTCCCCAGTCCCTGTGAGCATGGTGATGCAACTGGCTTTGGCTTGGGAGCCAACACAGGGTGTTGGCGAAGACTCTGACAGTGGGCTTCAGTGCCACTGGGTGGGAGTTACTAATCCCTCTGTATTTACCTGGGAAATGGGACTAGCAACATCACCCACTTTCTCCACCTTTGATCCCATTACCTCAGCTGTCTTTCCTAAGCACAGTCCTGGCATTTGCATTGGGTGAGGTTCTCTGCCTATATCTGTACAGTTTAACAGATTTAAAGTTGTGCTACCCACGTCTCCTCTGACAGGCACATGTAAGTTTCTGCTTTTAAATGTGTGAGCCAACCACCCATTCTCAGTGGCTCCCCAGCCTTAAGCTGGTTATGGCAAAGAGCTCACGGGAAGGATAGGGGCAGAGGTGGTTCCTGTCAACATGACTCATCAATATTCTCTCATTTCTTTTCATTAATCTAAGATTTTGATGTCCGTTCTTTGCTGCTCCTGTCTCTTCTCAATTTCAGCATTCAGGTAGGGATACATTGTCAGCCAGCCTAGGGTTTTTGCTCAGTTCAGATGGAAATTGTGAATCAGCAAAGTGCAGCTCTGCTCGCAGTCTTGATGGCACCAGATGACACCTGGTAATTCTGGATCCAACAGTTGACACAGCCAGCTGCTGGCCACTGTGCTGTCAGTCTGACACTGGTTTGTGCTGGACTCAAAAACTGACTTCACTGGATGCTGGTCTCTACGGCTGGTCTTCATTGGCTGCTGGTCTTGGAGCTCTTAGGTGCTAACAGCTCAGAGTGTTTATTGCCCTTTGTTTTCAAATGACCACTCTGTCCTCACTACACAGAATAACAATCCCAGGCATATTTACAGGACTTTTGGAGCCCATGGTAGCCAGGAAATAAATCATGAGAGGTTTACAAGAACATCAGAGCAAGTTCATGTAAGAGGGCCTGTGCTGCAGCTCAGAGGTCAGCATATAGGAAGGAGCCCTGCTATAACAACCCCTGAGAAGTGGCTGGGGAGTGCTGCTGATAGAGCAGCTGCAGGCCTGTGTCAGTGAGGGGTGGGGCTGAAAGCTTGCTGTGCATGCTGGGTATGCAAATAAGGGGCCCAGATGCCTCCCTTCCCTGTCTGAGCCACTCCAGGACTGCCCTATTCCTTCTTCAAAAATGCAATACCAGCATCTGAAGAGGAGCCTTGGGGAGGGCTCCACACTGCCTGTGTGGCTGCACTCAAGTGGAGGGGAGAAGGGTGGTCTGATACCCAGGGAGGGCACTGGGCAAACTGTCCCAGTTCACTTGGAGGACAGCAAAGGAGTGAGGGAGTGGGGGCCAGTCCACTCCTCTGGCCCTTGGGGAAAAACAAATCAGGGGCTGCTTGTTTGTCCTGAATGCACCCTACATTCCTGTTTATTATTATCAGTTGATTTTTCTTCTAGCTTCCCTCAGCCACTTTCTCCCATACCTAGATGCTGGCATTACCAGTAATCTTGTGGCTTCCATTCTGAGCCCCAGTTTGGGTCTTCCTACAGCAGCCACCCTTCAGTGCCTTACGCAGCCTGTCCAACTGCCAGGCTTCCATGCCCCATGGGCCTCCTGCTTTAGGTCCCCACATTCCACCTTTACTTCTGTGCCCTCTGCTGGATGTCCACGCAATTGTGCTCTACACAGACCTCCTCCCCTGACCCTGCCTGTTGCTTCCTCTGATGCAACTGCTTGTGAGACCCTAACCAACCCTGGGCAGCTCTGCTCTGCTTTACCTGGGAGGGACCTTAGAAACTGCCGGGAGATGCAGTCAGGCTGATGTTTGCTTATATGTGGCCCACAGGCCCTGTCAGTCCCATGCCATCCCTTTGCCTCCACTTAGAAAGCCATTCTGCCTTTCCTGTGCAGCTTTCTGTTTGCAGAAACATCATTCCTACTCCCTACTCCTTGCTTCAGCTGATAAAATCACATTTTATTTCTCTGATGGGTGCAAGTTCTCAGAAGACAACACTACTCTTCTGTGACCTCCCCACGCCTGCACCTGTGCTCACTATGGGCCCTTCCCCGCCCCTCTTCTGATTCAGGTTCCTGCTACTGTCCAGGGCCATGCTGGCCCTTTGCACTCATACCTCGTACCACTTTTCTGCTCTTGTATTTCCCTTTAGCAACTGCCCTTTCTCTTCTCTGCCTCCTGGTGTCATCAGTCTTCCTCGACCTACTGGGCCATTCCCACCAGCACGTAAATGAACTACAAAACTCCTGGGAACACAGTCCTTTCTTTACCCATGTGCAGCACCACTTCCCTGCTCCAGAGCCCTGATAGTGTCGGGGTTCCACCTCCAATTGTCTCTTGACCCATTCCTTTTCAGCTTTGTCTCCCAGCCCCATACACTCACTGCTGCCTTCCACATCACCAAATGAAGTGCTAATCAAATGGTAATCAGACCCGAGTGGTCTTCAGCACTCTGCAGTTGCCGCTATCTCATCTCATTATCAGAGTCATTTTGCTGACTTTTGTCTTCCATGCTAAAATGTGAATGTTATGATTGTGGGAATCAACATGTCCACTAGTATAGCATATTGCAGGGCTGAATGTATTGACTATATTTGTTGAATGATTGTATAGAAACTTTTTTGATATTGATCTATAAACACTGTTTCATCCTTTTTAGAGATTGTAAATTTCATTATTATGATAATCATGTGTTCCAGTGAGTGTCTGGCCTTAGGGTATGGCTTATCTTATATCAACTTGGCTTTAATGTTTTGGTTTGTTTGCATTAGACTGCATCTTTACACATACATTTTATTTTCTTTTAAGAACAAAGGAAGAAAACATATTAACAAACAGATATCCATTTACAAAATAGCATAAGAACAATACAAACAATACAGAGTTACAGACAAAGTGGTAGGAAATAAACAATGGTTGTTGTATTACTATTGATATCTTTAAAGTGGTTTCTCAGGAAAACAAATAGAGACATGCAGTAATGATCAAACTAGTAAGCATTAACTGTTCCTTTCAGTAAAGCAATAGAAGACAGTAGTACCACTGTTAGCTATCCTGTATATACATACGTATATAATTTTCCCTTATTTCCCTTCTCCTTTTCTACACCCCAGTTGCCCCTTACTTTTGAGCATTTTCCTTTCGTTTCACAATGTCTATCATACCTCCTAGGTTTAATTTTTTTCAGGTTCTTACACTAGTGAGAAATATGTTGCTTACACATGGAGGTCTTGTTTATTTCACTTATGAGTATGGTCTCTAGTTGTGACCATTTGCTTATAAAAACCTCGAGTTTATCTTTATTTATAGTTGAGTAATATTCCATTATATAAAAGTACCACAATTTTTTTATCCAATCCTCAGTGGATGGACATTTGTGGTGCTTCTACAATTTAGCAATTACAAATTGTACCACTATGAACATGGGTGCACATATATAGCTGTGATATGATATTTTCAGATCTTCTGGGAAAATACCCAGAAGGGAAGTAGGTGGGTTGAATGGGACCTCTAGATCTAGTTTGCTGAAGAATCTCCAAACTGACGTCCACAGTGGTTTCACCAGTCTGCATTCCCACCAACAGCGTACACATGTATTTTTATTTATTAATTTTTATGCATAGTGCTATCCTCTCTTTAATTTCAGATTTGGATCTATTTTCTATTTTTCCTCTTTAGTGTATCTAGGGGTCTTTCAGCTTTATTCATCTTTCAAAGAATCGTCTGTTTTGCTGAGCACTGAATGCCCTCCTCCTCCCTGGTGATATGCAGGCCACATGTTGTGCTTGAAATCTTGCCCCTGTGTGTAAATCCCAGGACATTTTCTCATGCCTTCCTCCCTTGACTTGTTGCTGGTGATTTAACATGACAGATGTGTCACGCATCCAAATGTCTTTCCTGAAAAAACAGCTATGTGATGAATAATCCCTGGCCAGTTAATAAAGTGATGGGAAATAAAAAATAGGTGAGGCCACTGAGGACTTTTCTCCCACATAAATCTTGGTGTAAACTTTCTGCCTTGAAAAACTCAAGCGCAATAGATCAGTATGGAAAAGTCTGCATTTCACTGTCTAATCTAGCCGCAATGAGAGACTTTAGGGCATGGTTCTTTATGGTATTTGTTCAGTGAGGAAGGTCATATAAACTCAAGTCCAGGAAGCTGAAGATTGCTTAACTGAGATTCACAAAATCAAATCAACTTTCTTTTGTGTTTTAGGGGAGTTTCTGACTAGATCATTAATTCTATGTTGTATGAAACTGATAAAAAAAAAAAAGCTCAGGTTAGATTAAAGACATAATGAGAATTTCTGGCCCACGCTTGGGAGGTAGGTTCCTTTCCTTGTGGATTTATTAATACTTTTTAAAATTATGTCTTAAATACTCACTCATTCATACTTACTCATTCATTTGTGCTCCCTATGTTCATTGTTTTCTAAGTAACACTCATGAGCAGCGAACTGCTTTAAGATCTGGGGAGAGGTCAGTGAGTAAGATACATGCATTTCCTGCTCTGGTGGGCCCTTCATTTTATGAAGGGACGCCAAGAATATTTTGACAATGCGCATATGGACATATAAAATGTGCCAACTTGTGATAGGCACTACAAAGAAAAAGAAAACCAAGAATCCAGAGTGCAATCAACCTCATTATTAAAGAGTAAAAACCTTTTACACTGAAGCTATTGGATCACTACACACTCTATTTGAAAATGCAAGTTTCCAGATCCTACTCAGACATACACTGGGGTGAGCATTCTGCCTGGGGAAGTCCATGGATAGCTGGACATAGCCAGGGTGGCGGTCACTGCAGCTACCTAAGAAGCCAAAGCCATGCACAAATTTCCTCTAGTGACAGCACACAGATATCTTGCAGCAACAAAGATGCTCTGTGCTCTTGATGACCTTCCCTGGCCCTTGGTCTTCAAAGGCAGGAAAAGGTGTGAACATGGTTCATGACCTCACTCTTGGATGTCTCTCTATTATTCAGAATTACCCAGAAGGGCAGAACAAGGCAGGGCTGGGTCTTGATGGGTCAGGTAGATACTGATGTGATTTCTTCTTTCAACCATTATAATTTAATGTATAGTCATCCCTTATCAGGAGGTACTTCATTCCATGACCTCCATCATACTGAAAATCTGTGGTTTCTCAGTTCCTTACATAAAATGGGACAATATTTTCATGTCATCTGTGCATATCTTTCAAGGTGCCTTTTTTCCTCCAGTGTTGGGGTCAACCCCAGGGCCTTGTACATACAGGGTGAATGCTGCACCACTGAACTGCACCAGTCTCCAGACACTGCAGGTCAGTTCTCATTACTTATACTATGTAACACTTTGTAAACACTATGTAAAAATTGTTCTATCACATTATTTGGGGAATGATGACAAGAAAAAAACTGTACATGGTCAGTCCAGATGCAGTTTTTTTCTTTATTTTTTTGGTATTGGGAATCTATCTGAAGACCTCATGCACACTGGGCTAGGCAAACATTCCAGAACTGAACTGACACTCAGATATTCTTGATCGGCAGCGGGTGGGATGCGAGGGTCTGGAACCTGCAGGTGCAGAATGCCGGCTGAATATCTGCAGGGTTCCTCCCCACATGCTTGGATGATGAGACTTTGAGAGGAGAGACTGTCTTTGCAGCTGTCTATCTTATGCTTCTGTTTCCCTCAAAATACAGAGGGAGCTACCAATGTAGACACGTTTGATAAATATTTTTACAAGAAAGAATGAGTAAGTGAACAACAATCCTTGTAGCTCAGGTAACAGAATGTTAATTGTATCCCCTCAAAATTGAAAATGTCCTAGGTAAATGAATTTGAAGTATAACAGTAAAAGCAAATCTGATAAGTTGTGATAAAGAAACAGACAGACAAACTGGACACTAGGATTGGGGGTCAGGCCTTCTGCATTCTGCATAGGATTTTGTTTTCCATGCTTTGAGTCCATAGCTGAACAGGGCTTGTGTATGTGCTTGGCAGTGGGGTGACGGATGACAATTTATCAGTTTCTTTCTAGATTGGTGGCTGAAACTTGGTGCTCTCAGCCCTTTCATGGCTGTTGATTGATGGGTTTGTTTACGAAAGCTCCCTTTGGTCTATAGGGAGGTACTGAGCAGGTTTCTGCCAGCAATCAGAAGGCTTGACTCAGTCCCATAGCAGAGATCTCTGCAGCTTGAGCTATGTTTAAATCATAAAAGCCTCTGGGCCTTTTGGATTTTAATCACTTTCTGTGCAGATGCATTTCTGTTGGAATGAACAAGGTATTCAGACTTGCACTCTGCTCATTAAAATCCAAACATTGGTAAGAAAATAGTGTTTACCTTTGCTTTTAACAAGTAAATAAAATGAAGAAAATGTTTCTTTCCATCTGGTTTCTGATTTCACAGTTGCATTTTGGAACAAAACTAAAGACAATTACATTACAATTTCAAATATTAATAACCCCCTTTCAGTTAAATATGACAAATTAGGTAGAAACAAATACACAAGATCTAATGTACTCTCATACACAGCAAGGTGTACAGGCAGCAGACTTTTTTCGGTCTTTAAGAAAATAAAATGTGTGCATGCCTGAGCAGGTGTGCTTTGGACACAGAAGCATGCACAGTTTCTTTCATGATCTGACAGAGCCTGGTGGATTACTTAACTGCAAAGCTTGGCTTTTACACAAACATAGGAGTTTATTTTAATTCCATAGCTCAGTCCTAGGAAGAGGATGCTGAGAAATTAGGCCAAAATTAATAAAAGAGATTTTGTAGCTTCTTGCTGCCAGCAAACATTGCATAGCTAGTCTGATCATTGCCTTGCATTTTTTGTCTGCCTGGCAGGCTCTCTCTCTCCGATTTCTCCACTCGTTTATCACCTTCTCTGAAAAGTCTATTGAAACTGGATCTGGTATTTTCATTGTGTCAAGATGATTCTGGTAAAAAACAGGTCCTAAACAATATAAGTGTTAAGAAAGGCAGCTGGGTGGGTTTACGGGTCTGGCAGATGGGAAAACACTAAACCAGAGGCAGAGAGCAAGAACTCTGGTTCTCAGATAGAGGCACCATGAGGTTGTGGGTTTGTGATCCTCCTTACCCAGTGGTATCTCTTTCTTAGAAGTGTAAGGTGAAAAGAGAAGTGGGTAGAAGCAGGCAGGAAGACAGAAGGACAGGGAGAGAGTGAGGCTACATCTTGTTGAACCCAAATTCTGGTTAGAAAAATCTGGTGCTTGGATGCACACCTCTCTGGTGAATCAAGCTTCTGCATAATAAAATTCCCTGTGCTGCCATAAACAACAGATGGAAGTTTCACAGGCATGTGGAGCAGTGCTGCTCTGTCCCCACCCTGGAAACCCTGATCTGTAGACTGGACAGAATCGCATTGGCAATAACAGACTGTCCTGGCTCCAAGGATCCACTCTCATGCTGCATCCTGGATGCTTGTGAGACAGGCATCACTGCTGGCCTTCTCAGTCCATCCCTCATCCTCTGTCCTCATCCAATCCTGCAGCACTGCCCTGAGACCTCCAGTTCTGAGTGTGTGAGCATGGTGTCAGCTGCTGCCAGCTGTCTGCAGGGACACAGTGTCCAGAGTTTCTGGTGACTGTGACAGAACCCTGTCAACAACAGCACTGTGGCTGATGACCACAGGGCAGGACTCCAGTGGCTTAGGGAGCACAGTGGGACTCTTCTCCTCCTTCCAGTCTCTGTGGTGACAGCTTCTAAGCTGTTCTTTGTAATCTCAGCAAGCTAGCTGCCTGTTCTCTCAGTGGCTGCATTGCCAGACCAAGGTTTCATGGCCCCTGTGTGAATCAACTGTGTTTGTGTGGAGCAATCTGAGAGCAGGTTGACCTTGTGCCAGCAGCTGGGGTCATTGGTCTGCCTTGTGCCAGCTTCCATGCATGTGGCACAGAGTTCTTAATGGCTGCTCTTTGGATGTTGCACAGTGCAGAGCTCTGTGTGTGCACACTTGTGCATAAGAGTGTGTGTTAGAGGAGGTGGAGAACAGAGAGCCTTGCCACTGTCACTTTGCTTCCAGAGGTTTATGGGGGAAGCCCCAGGTCAGGGTTCCAAACATTGAATTGGACACCATCCTGAGATACCAGTTGGGAGGATCAACAGGGACAGAGGGAAGAAAAAGAGCTTGAGTCAGCATGACCTTGCTGGGAGACATGAGGGCAGGAGCTTGTCTATGCAGGCTAGAGAGCTCTGGGCTCCTTGGAAAGTGGAAGCAAAGGCAGGGCCTGGGGTTGCATGGCTTGCAGGGTGGGCAACCTGATTGGTCTGGTCCCTTTCTCAGGACTGGGTCTGCAAGGTTGCTGGGGAAGTCTTGTAGCTTTAGGGACAGTCTAGTGCCGTGGTTCATGTGGCTCTCAAACTTCCCATGGTAAGGACCATGAAGGGTGGTAAGAAGGTAAAGAAATGAAGATACAATACAGAAAGCAAGGGTCAGGTGGAGCCCTCTCTCTGGATGGGAGGAAAGAAATTGCTTAACTACCGCTGTGTGTTCATTTATACATTTGGCAGGTTGGTGTTACATGACACCCCTTTGCATAGCAACACATTGCTTGGATTGCCTTGGGCACCTGGTGTTCTCTGGACTAGAGCAGCTTGTTCATGTGGCTTGCCTCAGGTGCTCTTTGTTCTTGGACCTCTAGCCCCGCACATGTGATCAATTTCTAGCTTCAGCCATTCCATACAGTCCAGCTCGCAGGAGAGGACTGCTCCTACCTGGGGTGACTACAAGGCTCTGCTCTTTCAGGAACCCATGGTAATGCAGGGTGACTGGAGATTGCTGAAGGGTCTGGGACAGGACTTTGTGGGAATCAGGAATTGAACATCCCTGACAATCTTGAACATATTTTGTTACTGTCATTTGGGTATCCTCTCTCTTGAAAGTGGCCAGGTGAATTCAGGGAGAACAAACGTGGTGTCCCTGTTTATAGACAGCCCCTCCTGAAGTGACTCACATGCCTGCATGCAGAGCCCAGGAGGTATCTGACCCAAGGTCTCACAGTGATGAAGGAGACAGACAGGAAGTGAAGCAGGGATGCCAAGCTCAGACCTGCATGAGTCACCAGGGCCTCTGCCCTCCCAGCGCCTGTGCTTCTGTAGCCTCTGTAGGTGCTGCAGTTGCAGCTTTGGACTCCACAGAAGGTGTCCCCATTCCTAAATCATACTGTTTAGGAATCCTGAGAGATGGCTCTGAAGTCTTTCTCACCTCTGTGCTTCAGTGAGGTGACAAGCATCCCCAGCCCTGCTTCCATTCTGGGCTGGTGATGTCCACTGAGCTTGGCTACCGGCCCTGGGGACCATGAAGGGGGCGGGGCCCCTGGCTCACATGGGCTTCAGGGACTTCACACCTAGATAGAGGTGTGGCCCTTCCATCCTGAAGGTTTTGGAGACATTCCTGCTCCAGGGACAGACCATGGGCCTACTGCGGATGGACAAGGTATCCTCCATCGCTGGGCTGTCACCTGCCACCCGGTCTTCTCTACTCACAGCGTGCCCTTGCTCAGACATGTGTGGCCTGGCTGAGCCAAGGACTCGGCCACAGCTCCCCATCTGTTTCCAGTGCCCTTCAAATGCTCCACTGTCCTGTCTGTCTCGTGTCCATCTTTTCCCTCTACTCTCCCTGCATAAATCCTCCTTTTTGTTTGTGTTTTTAGCCTTCTCCACCTCTGTCCCCATTCCTTAATAGAATTATTTGCTGAATTTTTGTTCTGCTCTGGCTCCAGTGGGGGAGGAGGGCTCCCTGGCGCATGGCTGGGAAGTGGAGGGAAGCATGGGCCACTGAGCCTCTGGGCTGCTGCCCCTGTTCCTCCAGGGCCAGGACACCAGTTGGAGTGACCCGGTCCCCTCCAACACCACCCTCCTGGTGGTCTCCCAGACAGCAGTGCAGGTCAGTGGCGTCTTTTCAACTTTCTCACTTTACCTCCTGATTCTCAGGGACATTTTTATGTTCAGATTTACTGCATTATTGTTTTGAAATTTGGAAATAATACCAATACAATGACAAGAAGATGAATAGAAGACAGATATACCATTCTAAAGTGAAAGAGTCCAACATTTAGTCTGTGTTACAACTCCTTTCCGCTTCTTTTTAAGCACAGCTTTTAGAAATTATAATCCAATATAGCATCATTTTAGTTAATTGTAAATACACTTTTTTGTGAGACAGGGTCTCCCTATGTTGCCCTGGCTGGCCTTGAACTCCTAGGCCAAGTGAGGCTCCTGCCTCAGCCTCCAAGTAGTTCAGACTCACAGGGTTGTGCTACCGCACTGCTTACTTTCTCATGTGTTTCGTGGGTGAATTCTCTCCGTTCCTTCATGCTCTTCATGACTACTTGGTGTGTGTTTACCATAGATCTAGTATTTAATTATGTTTTCACTTTATGATCCACAGTGCTTTCTTCTTTGACTTTAATGTTCAGTTGGAATGCTTCTAACAGAGGAATCTGTTTTTAGAAAAATCTCCTTTAATAATAGCTGTGGTGCTATAGTTTGGGACTCACTGCTCCTGTGATGACCTTGAGAATACTGTGCCATTTTTACTGCTGCGCCTACTGGGATTTTCCGAATGTCCCTTAGGGGTGAGGCCTAGGGACCCCATTTACAAGGCAGACTAGGGAGCCTCAGACATACACCGGTCTGATGCAGGGATGCACTCAGGACACCCAGGGTGTGATCTGAGACTGCACTGCTAGGCAGAGTTCCCTCCCCTCGCCCTGTGCTTCCAGAGGCCACTGGAAACAGACTGGCTGATGGGGTCCATCTGTCTGGATTCGGGGTACAGCCTACACTCACACAGCAACCTCCTCCCTCTTCCCAGCCAAAGGGCTGGGCACAGAGGGGCTCGGCTGTGTTCCCCACCTCCTTGCCAGACCAGCTCTGAGGGATTTCATGGCAATAACTGAGATATCCCCTCAGGAGACTTAACCCAGCACCCAGCCCTGAGAAAGGCTAAATAAAAATGGTGATTAGTCAAGTCATCTCATGAACTGGAGGGTGTTACATGCTTCACAAGTGCAGTATTCTGTACAGGTAAACGTTCTATTCCTCTGACTCCATCGTTGGAAGCTGTGATCTTTTTCTCTGTCATTCACTCCTGCTTCCCTAGAGAGGCCTGAAATAACTTTAAGAGTCTCCACTAGCAGTTTAGGTTTTCTTGCTTTTCTGTTAGTACATATTCACCAGGCATGATGAATGCAGTCGCGATGTTAAGCTGGAACATAGACTCTGCACACGTGGGTCTTAGTCTCCTTCCTTCCCAGCCCCGTCTCTGTGCCCCTGGTCCCTTTCTCATCTTCACGTAGGCCGTCTCCTTGTTTTCTGTTATCTTTTATTTTGCTTTTTAATTTATTTATAATTTGGGTTCTCATACAAGAGAAACTGAGTGATACTTAGCTTGTGTGTCTGAGTTACCTCACTTAGCATCGTGGTCTCCAAGTGGCTTCACTTGCCTGCAGTCACCTCAGGTCTAGACAGGGCAGACAAACTCGAACACGCAGCGCCCTGTCCCACTGTCATGGATTATTTTCATTGAAAGCAGATTATTTTAAACTGTGTGAGCTTCCCTGAGGCTGTGTGATTTTTATAACACATTTTTCCTACCACCTGGTTTCTCCCGTTTGACTGACATTTTAGGGTTCTGCCCAAAGGCCTTCATTTGTTTCTTTGTTTCAAAAATTTTCACTTAAATCTTCAAAGTCAGAACTTCACATATTGCCAAGACAGACAGTGCTTCACACTGTCATACAACAGCTTCATGGATGTTTATTGGGAAGATGCAGAGGTGAGGGGTCAGGTGGCTATCATTTCCAAGGTTCCTTTATTTTATGTAATAATTTAAACTCACTAGGGTAAGCATGTCAGTGATGTCTTTGAAATAAAACCACTTGAGTCAAATAAATTTGGAGAATTTACTTTTTTATTTTGAGACAGGGTCTTGCTATGTAGTTAAGACTGGTCTTGAGCTCACTATGTAGTCCAGGCTGGCCTCAAACTCTTGGCAGTCCTCCTGCCTCAGCCTTCCAAGTGCTAGGATTCCAGGCATGCACTACCATGCCCAGCTGAATTTACTCATTTAAAATGGAACTGGAAATATTGAGGAACAGATGTTTACAGGTCTTTAAACATGGTATTTGTTTTCTTAATCAGGAAATTCTAACAATCTCTCCAAAGATATTTTTTATAAAACTTCTTTAGTAGAACTCAACTTCTGAGATATTAATAGAAATAAACATTGAAGGCAGAACTTCAGAATTATTTTTTCCACTTTTAAGGTATCAGGTAGCTGCTTTCTCTCAAATTATAATTTACTGTGTATTTCCTTGTTTGTGTTGATTACAGAAATCGATGTTTTCCTCAGTAATATTTAGATGCATTTGCAAAAGCTGACAAATATCATATTTCTTCTGAGAATCTCCCTAAGACACAAGGACAGCGAGACAGCTCTGGACCTTGTGGCTGGGAGGATTCATTTACTTTATATTTAGAAATACTAACTCCCATGTTACAGCCAAGTTCTAGTCAATACTTTTAGCTTTGCAAAAATAATTTTATTTTCTTTACCAAGTACCCACAAACCTTGCCTAGGTTTCATTCTGTGTGTTTCATCAGTCTTTCATTTTGAACAGTGCTGCTTGTTTTCTTTCCTTGTTTGTGATAATAGCAAGCTTTGCCCCACTAACACATCCATTCTTTTCATGATCTTTATATTTTCAAGAATCAAATGAATACAGTCTGCAAAGCATGAAAGAAAGATTTGATGCCATTGAGTATCATCAAATTCAATACACTTAACTGCAGCATGCGCTGAAGCAATGTGAGGAAAGTAACTTAGAACACATGGCCATTGTAGTGATTTTTCTTCAACACACACTCATCAGCCGCAGGAATGCAGCAAAAGTCCCATGGAAGCCCTTGCACCTCCTGTCGCTGTTCTAAAAGTTACTTTGGAATTTGGGTGAGGGGAAGCATTGCAGCTGCTGGACACAGAGCTCCAGATAGTACCTGTGTTCCCGGCAGGGACTGGGAGACATTCTCATGAGCAGGGAGAGTGGGTCTTGCCAGCCTCAGAAGCAACAGCAGAAGAGGAGATTGGTCAACAACTGGAGACTCCAGGAATTTGAGAGCCAGAGAATCTTCATGAGGGAAGGGGTCTTTCATTGGACTGTATTAAGAAATTTATTTGTGCTCTCCAGTACCTCCTACCAGGTGACACAAACTGGTGACATCCCAGACGGCCGAATGCGTCTGTCCTGGTAGGAAGGATGAAGTGTGGTCACTGTGAGGAAGGCAGCTGTGCTCACACCTTTAGGTTTCCAGAAAAGACAAACAGATTTTAATGCAAGAGCAGCCAGGCCACTATGCATGTGGCCCATACTGTGACAGGGTTCATTCTAAGCAGGCAGCAGTCCTCTGGCTTGGATGGCTCAGAAGGGCTATTCTTTTCTTTATTGAACTGAAGTCTATTCTTCAGTAGCCATAATTCCTTCACTTGGATATTAGGGTAAAGCCGAATGAAGTAACCACACATCCTGTGAGGCCTGGTAATCACCTGGAGCCTGGTCCACCCAGTCACACGTGTACAGGCCACCTGCAGGCTCCTCCTGCCCAGTCTCAGAGCCATGAGAGTGTGGTCAGCAGAGCCTTTGGGGTGTGGGACTCTGGCACAGTCTGCTGTGTCCACACCTGATATTCAGGAGACCTGGGGGCACTGGATACCTCAGTGCTCGTGTCCTCTGTTGAGCACCCTCTGTGTGCGGGGTCTGGTCCACGGAAAGGCCAAGTTGGAAACTGTTGGTATGGGCTGGCTTGCTGTCCTGTGCCCATGGTGAGCCATGCTTTCTGTGTGCATTTATTCTTACGTGAGCATAGCACGGGTGTCCGCTAGATTCCCCTTTATTAATCATCATGCTGCAATTCCTGTGACTCATGTCTCCCTGTCTGAACAAGATGCCTGCTCAGGAAGCAGCTCTTCTGGGCTTTGCTGAATTTACCTGCAGTGCCAGGGACCCTGATGGCCTATGTGAGGCTCATTCATGTTCTCCACTGTGTGGTGCTTTGTTAAATATGATCTAGTGACAGAAGTGCTCTGCTGAAATGGTATAGACAGGTGGAACGCGCTTGTAAATTGCCTTACAAACCTAAATGCCAGCCTTATGCAGAAGGGGCTCAGATGAGGAGTAGAAAAAGTGAAAACAATAAGCAACAGAGCTTGTCAGTGGAATCTTTAGATGCAATTGAACAGAAAGTTCCCTCACTTTAGAGGCAGTTTCTGTTTCCTTTAGCATTTTTTGTTTGCTTTCTTGGCCTAATTTCTGAGTTTCTAAAAGAGGCAGCTTTCTTTTTCCTGCTCAAAAGATGAGTTCTAAGACTATTGTAAGAGATTTGTTTTAAACTGAGTAATTTTTCAAAATACTCTAACCTAGAGTAGTAGAGAGAAGCCAGCTCATAGCAACAATGCCAGAGCTACAGAAACAACTTCTGGCGTAACAGCCTCGCTCCTTGCTCTTCTGCCTGCACCTCTGCTGCTGAAGCCAGTCACTGCTGCCCTCATGGAGCTGGATTTGCCACCACATCCTGTGCTTGTGGACTAGAAGCCCAGTAGGTGCAGATGAGCAGCAAGAGGCACAGGCACATGGACATCACTGCAGTGTGACCTGTGGCAAGAAGAAGCCCATGTGCTCATGTGGTGTGGGGGTCACGTTCGTGCTGAGGAAGACTGAGGAGGATGCAGCAGCCTTTCCCAGGCTGGAAGGGCTTCTCCCAGCAGACTTTAGACTCCTGCAGCTCTTCCATGATCTCCAGCCTGCTGGCCAATGTACACTTGCATGATTGCATGAGCCAGTTCCCTAATGAATCTCTCTCTCTCTCCCTGTCCATCCTCCTCTCTCTAGGACTCAAGCTGCCTCCAACATTCCTGCCAGTGGGGTTCTGCTGCCCTCAGGGTAACGAGGGGTCTCTGTGGCACAGGGTCTCATGTCCCCCACCATTGCTTATGCAGTTTGGATCCACTTATGTTGCATGCTAGTTTTCCAGTCCAGCTCATCTGGACTCTGTGTGGCCTTTTCTCTTGATGCTGGTTCCAATCGTCACTGCCTATGATCAACTCCTATACCTCCTGTGGTCAACTCTGCTCATCTGAGTGACCCAGTGGGTGTGGGAACCCAGTTGCCCCCTGGGTGCATGCTGAGCACCTGGCCACTGTATCTTTGGTTGTGAGCACTGCACTGGTCCCTTTGTGCTTGGTTGTTCCTACAGTGGTTGTGCATAGCCTAAGGAAAAGAGCAACTGTGTTCTGCTGACTACCAAACTGTCTATTAGGATGGAGCACTTGGAGACTGTGGAAGTGACTGTCACACACCCTTGTGAGCTCTGCAGACACTGAGCTGGACCTGGGCTAAGACTCCAGCATTACTCTACAGAGCCCCTGTGCAGCCAGATAGCAGAAACTTCCTGCAGTTCTCTCCTGATTCCCTGCGCTTTCCTGCTGTCCTGTTTCTGGATGTCCTATACATGTTTCCAAGCTCAACGTGGCCTCCTTCCTTCAAAGAACACAGCCTGTCTATGATCAGCAAGCTGCAGAGCTCAGAACCAGAACCTCCACTGTAACCCATGTGCACAGGTGGGTCCCTGACTATCTGCTGTTCTCAACGTGAATCTCATCGTCAGACCACAACTACAGACCTTGATGGACTGGAATTGGTGTTGAGTGCCTAGTGCCCTTTCTGAACATAGAAGGCATTTATGAAATATGATGTTTATAAGACAGTCTATAGTGACTTGTGATTTACACTTAGCATTATTTTACAGATGATTATCTTCTCCCCAGTGAGGCCATAAGTACTCAGGGACATGAGCATTCTGGGAAGTTAGTGCGAGAACTTATTCTTGCTGATGCCATTAAAAATTATTGGCTTTTCAGCATTTTGAAATAAAGGTAATATATTGCCAGGTATAGTGAAGGTACATGACTATAATCTCAGCTTCTCAGGAAGCTGAGGCAGGAGGATGGTAAGTTTGAGACCAGGTTAAGTAACTCAGTGAGATCCTGTCTCAGGATGAAAAAAAAAAAAAAAAAAAAGGGCAGGGGATGCAGCTTACTGTGAAAGCCCTGGGTTCAATCCCTAGTACCCCTGAGAGCTAAGTATGAAGTGTTCATAAAATAGTTATCAAGATGATAAAAAAGGAACCAGTGTAAAATATGGATGATAAAAAGACAATAAAAGAATCTGTGTAAAATATGGCTAAAATATCTGTGCTGAGACTGATTGACATGTAACAAAAGATAGCAGAGTGACTTGTTTATTGAGCTTGCTTTCTGAGAACTTTGGCAGGCCAATTCTCAACACTGTCTGATGGGAGGCAGTTCTCAATGGACCTTTCATACTTCTGCACATGTTATAAAGGAGGTCCTGAATGATGTTGGTTTGGAGGAGTGACAACCATGGGAAATGAATAATGCCTCCCTCTGCAGCAAGGACATTGTCTTGGTTACTCTTTTCTTGTTGCTGAGACAAAATACCTAATGCCCAGAATTAAGAAAGGAAAGGTTTATTTAGCTCACAGTTTATGGAGCATTCAGTCCATATTCGGCTGGCTCCAAAGCAGAGTGGCACATGGCAGAGGGCAGCAGTTCTCTGCCACAGAAGAGAGCAGAAACAACAACAGTGAAAAGGGAGGAGCAGTGGCTGGAAGAGCAGCCTCTTTCCCTCCTTCATATATGCAGGCTGCCTGCCCCAGGGTGGGTGTAGCTCTCACACCCGTAATCCCAGCGTTGATCAGTCATAAACTCTAGAAGCCGGCCCCGTGACTGCATGAGGCTTTGGGGGACATCTAGACACAAACCATAACAGACATGCATGCCTATTATAAAATGTTTGGGTTATCTGGATTCAGGGTTCCTTCCTGTAATAGGCATCAGTCTGGGCTCAGCTGCATTGCTCCTGTTGCACCTAAAGGAAATAGAGGCTGGTGCAGGTCAGCTGATGCTGTGCTGCTTGCTGTATATGAGTAATGTCTTCTGTCTCTGACCAGGGAGGTGTGTGCCTGCTACCAATGTCCACCAAGCTGTGGTAGGCTCTTCTCTTTCTCTCCCTCTCTCCCTCTCTCCCTCTCTCCCTCTCTCCCTCTTTCCCTTCCTTCCTTCCTTCCTTCCTTCCTTCCTTCCTTCCTTCCTTCCTTTCTTCCTTCCTTCCTTCCTTCCTTCCTTCCTTCTTTCTTTGTTTCTTTGTTTCTTTCTTCCTGCATTCCTGGGAATTGAACTCAGGACCTTGACACTGAGCTACATCACCATCTCTTTTTAAAATATTTTAAGACAGGGTCTCACTAAATCACTAAGTTGCCCAGGCTGGGATAGAATTTGCAATCCTCTTGCCTCTGCCTCCCATAGTGCTAAGTGCTAGGCATAGCATGCACTATGCCTAGTTGTTAACACATTATCTTGAAAGTTGAATTAATTTTAGAGCCTTGAGAGTTCCTAACAGGACTCAGTTCCCTTTCAGTTAAACCTGTCCATCCTGCCACTAGTACTTCCTTCACACCGTACAGTTATCTACTAGTCATAGCAAGATCCATTTGAGTTTTGTGATAGCTACTAGGAAAATTCTCTGAAGGACAGAAACAGTTGACTCAATATCTGTACACATAGCACACTACATGGTGTGAAAAGATTTAAATCTGGAACTTTAAAAAGAGGTTTCAGAAATTTCTTATTTCATAGCAAAGTCATACGAGTTACTTGACTTATATGAATCAACTATTTGCTTTGCTTTTCTATCAGCATGTTTTAGATGGAGGAGGTATTAAAATATATATTTACTGATTAGTAGGGAAGATTGATTTTGCAACCTAATTATCAGTTCTGATTAAGGTCAGATCCTAGGTACCCAGATGAATGTTCCTCCACAGGCCCCTGTAACTCATCTGCATTCCTCAGCACGATCTGTCATAATTTTTCAGATACTGTGTGCTCAGGCAGTAAAAATCATTCTCTATTATCCTCTGCAGAGATAAGTCTGTTTGAGGATTAATCATATGGAGCCCATAGCCAAATGGTAATGATTTTTGTATTTTATGCTGTTTTTCATTTATTTATCCCACGGCTCCCTTTCTTGGTACAAATAGCTGAAAGTGGGCTATAATAACTGTTGCAGTTTGCTTAAAATATGTATACTAGAAAAATTAGAGGCCCAGATAAATTATGAGTACTTCCTGAGTCTTGGAGCAAGTTCAATGAAAATACAAGCATAGAAAAATTCTTAAGTAGAGATGCTGTAAACTCTTCTGTTGCAAGGACAAGATACCTGACAGATACAATTTAAAGGAGTTTATTTGACTCATCCTTTCAGAGGGTCCAGTCCACGGTTAGCTTGCTTCAAGTTGACTCCAGGGCAGAAGGTGGGAGAGGCCACAGAGCAGGGGAAGGGGCCTAGAAGAGCTCATCCTACACAGGCTTCCTCGTGACTCACCTCATTTCACTGGGGCCCTCACGCAGCAAATTAAGCTGTGGACATCAGTGGATGAATCTACTGGAGAACATGGTGCTCCATAACCCAGGTGTAACTAGTACAGGTACAGATTGAATTTCATAAATTAAAAAAATTACCATTAGCTATTGACAATTTTAAAATATTTTATGGATTTAAGTATAAGAAAGATTTAAAAAGAAATTGATCAAATATAGTTAAATATCCAACAGGAGTCAAGACCAAAAAATATACCTACCTTCACATTTATGGAAAAGACTACTACTGTCAATTTTGATACTTTCTGGGATCCCTTTGTTCCTCCCACATGCCTTCCTGTCTCATTGGATGTGTCACTGGTCTAAAATTTGTGCATATGAGTCACTGGATTTTTAAAATAAACAAACTATATATATATCTTGTATCCCTAAAAATTTTAGTTTGTTCATGTTTTTGCTCATACACAGAGAAGAGCCTATTTCTTAGTTATTTTTATGATCTCTTTTCATAGACTGTGGATTCCTCCAGTCTTTTAAAATACTCATTTTCCTTGCTGCCTAGCATTCCATGTGTGATCAGACCACCATTCACTGAGAGTGAATGAACTTGCACCTTGCTCTTCCTTCCAAACAGTGCATGCTGAAGCCTGCACGGAGCTCCTGGCACTGGGGTGCAGGATGGTGGAGGTCTGTGGCTGGGTACTTAGTGTGAAGGGATTTCCATGTGCTATGGGCCAGCTCTGGGGAAACCAATTTCCAAATTCTGTGCTTCTCTATTCACATATCTAGGATGCAGGTCCTGTCTCCTTATTATGGAGCAACCTTCTCCCCCAGCTTTATGTTCTTCTCCCTCTTGTCAGTCTGACTGGAATGCCTGCACTGGGGTGTGAGAAGCTAGAGGACTAAACAGAGAACATTTTCAAATATAGTTCTAGGAGAGTATGAAGGAAGTGAATTACTGGAGTGTCTGGTGTTATGGCAGAATAGTGCCCACTTAAAATACATAATTAAAGCCCTAAACCCTCATATCTCAGTACAGTTGGAGAGAGAGTTTTTAAAGAGTCAATCAAATTAAAATAATGTCTCTAGAGAAATCCTGACCTCACTCTTAGCTGGAGAGGAGATTAGGACACAACTGCATATAGGAAAGACGTGTGAACATGGGGGTCACAGTGTCTGTAAGCCAGGCAAAGCTTTCAGGAGAAGCCAAGCCTTAGGAACCCTGATTTCTAGTACCCAGAGATGCAAGGGAATTAATGTTTACTTATGCCACTCCCTCCATGGTATTTTGTTATGACAGTTACTAAGGTGACACCTAGGTGACAAATCCTTCCACAAACAATGATGGAAAAATATCTATTTGGATTATGTGCAGACTGAACATCTAATAGTGCTTTTCTTCCTATTTCTGGTACTGGAAGTTGAACCTATTTTCTTGCACATACTAAGCAAATGTGTACCACTGAGCTCCAATTCTGGCTTGAAACATAGATTACATTTGTGATAAATATTCTTGTGATTCTGGCATATTTCTTGAAATGAATTCAAAGATTGAGTGAGACTGTAATAATCGGATCTCCATTCCCATCTCATTGATTCAAATAGATTTTTTCAGAACTCATAGAAACAATAACAAAATAGGAGCTTGTGTTTAGCCATTGAATTCTAGCAACTGTAACATTTTATTTATGCAAAAATAAGTAACTAAGGAATCAGACAGCTAAGAGATAACTTTAGTGATTATTTCATAATGGTGTTTATAAAATTAGAAAACATTTTCAAAAGTTGTGTTGGCTATTGTACAATATTAAATGTAAAGTGAACTCAATAAAATTGACTGTAAAATACAATTTTTAAATTTCAATTTATAACCTCATTTTTATTATTGAGATATCAGGAACTTTCAAGTTTACAATATATGACATTAAAGCAAAACAGTATAAAAAGTAGATTTTGAAAAGACAGAGGAACAAAGAAACAATAACCCTAAAACAATGTTGTGTTGATGATCCTAATTTAGTGTTTTCTAAATAGATGTTGGTGTCAAGTTACTATGATATTTATGTTCCATTGAAAAAACTTAACAAGCAGATGTAGTTTTATGTTAAAAGGTCAGTATTCAGCACATATTGGAGCTGACATTGCTCGCAACACTTTAAATTTAGGGTGGAAACCTTGGATGGCAAGTTAAAGCATGACATAGAGCACTTTCTGTTTTATCAATTTATTTTTATTAAACCATTTTTGTGATACATGATGAATACATTTATCATGTGGTTGGTACCTATACCTAATGCACCTTCATCCCTTTTATTTTTCTTTCAAATAAGTTCTTTTAGATGTGCAATAAACAGAAAAACTTGAAGAACATTGTTTGGTAACTAAAAATAGAATTGCTGTTTCATACAATGTGCTTATCATCACCTTGACAAGATCACGCCAGACTACAGAAATAAACATTAACATGCTGTTTTCTTCCTCCTGTCTTCACCAACTTACAAAAATCATCAATTTTCTTTACCAATAGGCATGTGTATCCACCATAGTTTAACTATGCTTTTCATCTGCATTTTCCTGGTAACTAATTAGGCTGAGAGTTTTCTCATATATTTTCAGTCTTTTCTGTAGAGGGCCTAGTCAATCTTTCACCCATGTATTTTCTCGAGTTGTTTGTGTTTTGCTTGTCATTTTGAAGGAATTCTCAATAAGTTCTGGTTGCTGCCTTCCTCAGTTGTATGTGTTGAATATACTCTCTTCAAGCTCACCCATTTCAACTTTATCCTCTGAGTAGGATCATTTTATGGACACTTCAGTGCAGTTTTGCATCTTATTTAGAAAAATTTCCCTCACATCAAAATCACAAAAATTCCACTGTCTTCTAAACTTTCTTTCTCATTTATTCAGCTTGGGGTTGATCTTTAGTGCTCAGACTCACTTTACTGAGTGTATGGGTCTATGTCTCCTTCCTCCCCTTGAATGCTTGGCATAGCACTGCTGTGGAACCCCACTCTTTGCCAGGTGGTGACTGAGCCAGGTGCTCACTGAACCCTAAACCCCTTTCTGCATCTGAGCAGATTAGTGTATGGGCCTCTCCCACGCAGCAGTTCACCAGACTCTGTCCATCCAGGCACAATCTCCCCACACTGCCCAGCTCTTGTAGATCAGGGACAGGAACTGTGTGCCACCTCCACACTGCCAGGTCCTCTGCCATCTGATGAGGAGGCTCCAAGTCTGCAGTCAGTGGCGGGGTCCAGGCCCTGATGACGGGACCATACCCCTGCCTTCTTCTGCTGCCAGTGTGCCCTGGACTTCAGAATAGCATTGCTGTTACCATTGCCATTTCCCTGAGTCTGTAGAGATAATTGAGAACTGTGTATAATAGTCCACACATACACACAGATACCACAGATGTGTGCGATGGCCCCCTGAGAGAATGAGATGTCTCATCTTCCCTTCACTCACAGAAATATATTATAGGGGACTTCCGGGAAGATGGCGACCGGGTAGCCAGCAGAGAGAGAACCTCCCAGAGGATTACCACCCAAACAATGAAATATAGCAATATGAAGACAGAAATGAGGACTTCCGGGAAGAAGACGACCAGCCGAGAGAGCGAGTGCGGAGGGAAGAACGGCTTCAGCTCCTGAACCCGACAGAGAACGCACTACTGGGACAAACTGCGCCAAACCGGGCAGCGCTCCGGGATCCCGCTCAGAACCCCACCCCCGCAGCCAGAGCTGCGCGAACTGGAGCAGCAGCGACCGGCCGGTGGGATTTCTGAGTCAGGGAAAATCTCCATCCAGGGAAAAACATCTGAACGGCACTCCTGTCTGCACGATCACAGGGTGAATTAAGTGCATGCTCTAACCGGTTTTTCCTGAATCGGGAAGAAGCTCAGCCCAGCGAGAGACATCAAAGCAGCTTCAAGGACTGCAGGATCTCCCGGGTGGGAAGACCTACTTAGGCGCCCCAACAGGTTTTGTGAGGGGGGAAGGAGCTCCACCCAGGGAGGAACACCTGAGTGGCCTATCTGCAAGAATCCTGGGGTGACGAGCTGTTTATTCGCCCCTGCCAGGTCTTGGGGTAGGGAGTAGAAGCGGAAATCTCAGCAGACAGCTTAAGGGACATTCTCCCAAAGAGGAGTAACCATTGGAGCAGCCTCTGCAGCAGACCTTTGCCTGCTGAACTGTCTGTGGAATTTATATCTCCACAGTTTGAATCTGATACCCAAAAATGGGAAAACAGAGGAACACAATGCAGTCTCAAAACTCAACCCCACCCAGAACAAGTTTTGAAGAGGAAGATACAGGGGAACCAGGAAGCCTCATAACTTCAAGTTATGAAACGATTGCATCCAAAATAAAACAACTCCAACAGGCCATGAAAGAGCTCAAAGCAGAAATAACCCACATACCCGCAATGATTTCTCAGACAAAAAACAAGCTGAAAACAATGATGGAAGAAATGTTCCATTCACACAGACAAGAAATAGACAAAATACTAGAAGAAAATAGGAAACAAATGGAAACATTACAAGAGCAATTTAGGAATGAATTACCAAGAATGAAACAGGCCCCAAGAGAATGCCAGGTTTTGAAAACTAACACTGAAAGCATGAAACACTGTTTAAATGAAACCGAAGAAAGAATTTCAGAACTTGAAGACAGCATGGCAGCTTATGAGCGTGAAAGGAAGAATCTCATGATATCATCAAAGACACAAGAAAAGTCAATCCAACAGCTGCAAGATAAGGCAAAATGTAACAATATTCGAATTATAAGAGTGTGTGAAACAGCAGGAGATCTCACAAACGATATAAAAGGAATATTTGATGAAATAATAGCAGAAAATTTCCCAAACAAGGTAAAAGATACTGAAGTTCAGTTAAGCGAGGCATATACAACCCCAATGATCCATAACCCAAAGAAAAACACGCACAGGCATATAATAGTCAAGATCCCAGATATCCAGCAAAAGAACACAATATTAAAAGCTACCAGAGAAATGAAACAGATCACCTATAAAGGAAAGCCCATCAGAATCACAGCAGATTTCTCAACGGAAACCATGAAAGTGAGAAGAGCTTGGAGCGAGATACTACAGATTCTGAGACAAAACAACTTCCAACCCAGACTGATGTATCCTGCAAAATTATCCCTCAAATTCAATGGAGAAATAAAATATTTCCACGACAA
>PVLD010019566.1:0-36094 GCA_004027595.1 Dinomys branickii
TTTTTTTTTATTTTATGTTTGAGATCTCCATATGTCTTCGGATTAGGCTGAATTTGCCTGTTGGATCTGGAATATACCATTTTTCCCAAATATCAGTGTATGAAGCAGTTCTTCCCCATGGCTTAAAATGTCCATTCCAATGGAGTAACTTGGCAGCTTTTACAAACTGGGGTGAATATCTTTTTCCAGCACTGGAACCTAATTGAGAGAGAACCAAATGATTATCAGACACAAGGAATCCTATACCAAACTACAAAAGAGTTAAGGGAAACATTCTATATGCTAGTTCCTTAAGACCTAAGCCATTGATGGCAAACCTTTTAGAACTTTCAGTGATAAACAGCCCACTTGTGGTACAAGGTTTGCCAGCACTGGCTTGGGCCATCAGTTATCTCTACTTACCAAGATGGCGGACATTCCACATGGGGTCAATGGTAGAGTGCTGTTGGTAGAATACAATAAGCAGAGGCGGTGTTGTGCTGCTGCCAGCCAGTGTTCTGCTATATAATCCTTCCCTTGGGAAAGATGACAAGGGACAGTATTGACCAACTCCTTTTGGTTAAGACTCAGTGTTGAAACAAGTTTCACAGCTGGGCATTAGACACTTACTCTACATTGAGTTGCATCCATTTTTCCAGCTGGTTGGTTATATTTTGTCGTTTCCATTCTGTTAGGTTTGCAACAAAAACTCCAGGATTAAAGGAACAGGTGCTGGCTTTCATGGAAAGCTTACGAATTCTCTCCTTTTTGTAGTCAAGATAGCCAATATAATTGTACTAAAAAACATAGGATAAAAGTGTTGCTTCAGACAAAAAACTAACCTGTAAAAAATAAGCTAGTTGAGCCAGTTAATGATGGCACATGCCTGTAATCCCAGCACTTCGGCTGGGGCAGGAAGTTTGAACTAGTAACACCCTTTCAACAGAAAGGCCTTGAGAATGTAGCTTTGTGAAGCCTTGGGTTTAATCCTCTGTAGTGGAAAGGAGTGGAGTTAAGACTTGCCAATCTGTAGCAAAAGGTGACATTAAAGATCTCAAGTAAGTTGGGACCTAGATTTTGACTTATAAAGCAGACGTTTAAGACAAATTAGGTTAATTCCATGGATGAATGTACAGAAAAGGCCTTCGGTTTTGTTATGGTTTCACTGTAGTTCAGGCTGGTCTTGAACTCCACTTGGTCCAGGCTGGCTTGGAACTTCTGAGCCTCCTGCCTCAGCTGCCTCTAAGTGCTAGGATTATAGGTATGTGCCACTATGCCTGGCTTGAGTTTTGAGATGAAACATTCAGGGAATGTAAGATGCTGCCAAAAAGGAAGCTCCCTCAATTTGCCACCTTCTATTAAGCTCTTTTGTAAGGTGTCTAGTGAGTATTTACCTGGTTCCCTGCTCCACGGATGACAACTTTAGTAGAGGCTGAATCACAGTCTTCTGAAAATGCAGCTGCATGTCCTGGCTTCAGAGGTGTGTGGTACAGGGCAAGAATATCACCTGAAATGGATGAGATGAGGAGGAGTTCAGGTGATGGTTGAGATAACACTGGTGGTTTTGAGATTGCCTGTACCTCCCCATTATTTCTCTGCATGGTGACCTTTGCAGGAGACCATAAATAAGACAACCATAGCCTGCAGTCTAAATAGTGACATTCTTTATTACCTTGTACAATTACATCATCATCCATGTATATGGCCTTCTTTGCATTGGGAACCAGAATTGGCAAATAGAACCTTGCAAAAGTTAACTGGAAAAGAAGCAATGGTATAAGATACAGTGTCTATGCTTTTAGTTACATAGAAGCTACTAGAATGTTCTTAGGACCCTTGCAGAAAATATCCAAAGGACTCTTAGAACTACCTAGGCTTGGTCCCCAGGGAACTATCTGCACTCTACCCACTTAGCCAGGTACTCTAATCATATTTCCTAATAACTCTCAAGAATAAACAAGGATGCATGGAACTCACTGGTTTCATGGACTCCCCCTGGTCAGGATCCTCCTTCACTTTCCCTTCCAAAAGTTTAGTGTCAAAATTCACAATTCTGTACCTGATGTTTTTCAGGGGACCACTACTGAGCCATGACCTAATGGAGAAAACACCACAGTTCAGTTTTATGTGTTTAAAAACAAAATCATGTTTTTAAGCCATAGCCTTGCCTTTGTACTTTTGGGTATAATTTAATGTAAGATATTAAAGGACCAAATTGGTACTTCAAAACTCCTTTACCTGTCTGAGACTTGGTTTCCTCATCTGAAGTGAGGGTACTCCCACCAAAATCCCTCCATGTACCCAAAATTCTATGGTAATTATCTTCCATCACTAAAACTACTACAAAAACGAATTTAGAACATCCCATCACCACATGGACCATTCCTGACACTGAAAAAAAGTGAGTCAAGGTACAATCAACAGAGCTATCAGCAATTCACTAAGTGACATTCACTGTGATTACATTTATCTACCAGAGTCTGAGGTATCGTCCAAAAGAGCTACTGTTTCCTGAAGAAGTACTACATGATTTGTCCAGGCAATTCCAACTCAGAATTTTGCGTACATGTAATGTAAAATACAGTCGTGTTTATTTCCTTGTTTCTTGAGGTAGGATCTCACTATGTAGTTGAGGCTGGCCTTAAATTCACTAACCCAAGTTGGCCTCAGACTTGAGGCCATCCTGCCTTAGCCTCTGGAATGCTGAGATTACAGGCATGTGCCACCACACCTGGCACCTATAGTCTATTTTAAATTCAGTATTTTTATATCTTGATGGGTTCTAAATCTGAATCTTTTGTAGACAAAGCCACAGGCACAAAAATGTTTTTACAACTTTGACAAATGTGAATCTCTTAAGTCTAGCTGTTTCTTGGAATAAACTTTGTTTCACTTTTATCAATAAATCCCATAACACTGGGTTTCTATTATAGCAATTAACACAGTCCCACTGGCTTGAACCACCAAATGGCTGGTAACATTGGTGGTACAAATGATTCTAATCATTTCTACTGGCATTTTTACTAATAAAATTATTAAAAAGCTACTTGATTGGACAGTTATGCATGGTTCAAGTCACCTGGCACAAGATATACTAACTACAGCCCCATTGTCAATATGTTTTTTGTTTTTTGTTTTTTTTTGCGGTACTGGGGATTGAACTCAGGACCCTGCGCTTGCTAGGCAAGCGCTTATTCCACTGAGCTATATCCCCAGCCCTTCATTGTCAATATGTTAAAGTAGTACCACTTACTAAGCAACTAATATGTGTTAAGTGACACACCTATTTCTTATGTACTGTATTTGACACTGCCTAACTTGAATGTTGTGTATTTGACACAACACTCCCATAATTACAAATGAGGGAATGGGCTCTGAGGTTTCCTCAAACACCCTGAGCTAGGATTTGGATCAGAATCTGTGCTTACAACTTTACCACACTGTTAGATAAGGAACTTGGGATTTATAAGTCAACGTAATGCTTTCTTCATTAAGAAAACCTTATTACCAAAAAGTACCAGTATTATTACCAAAACAGTAACTATGGAGTTAGTTATACATAGCACAAGATCATTATTTGTTGTCATGCAGACATGCTCATGAAATATTCATGGAGAAGCATGTCATATATCCAGCTTCTATGTGGTATAATTCCAATAAATGTATGATATTTTACATATATATATCTACATACATATATATAGATAGATAGATGGCAAATAGATCTCACCGAAGATGGTCTGCAGTGTTGTTAAGCGTAACAATGTAAAAAACCACATTGGAGCGAGTGTTGTGCTGAATGCTGTTTATGGCTGCAATAGCCCCCCCAAGCCTGTCTTCAGATGCAGCAATAACCACAGGAATCTCTTCTTGTTTCCCATCTGCTGCATGGCTGGGAGCATTTGGGACAAAGTTTATAGGCTCAAGTCCCAGAAATCTTGAATCTGAAAGGAATATACACAAAGAAGGCACTGAATATAAATACAAATACACAATTATCTTCCAGTTTGTTTTGTTTTTTGTACTGGGAATCGAACTCAAGATCTTGTGCTTGCTAGGCAGGTGCTTATGCCACTTAGCCATATCCCCGGCCCATTATCTTCAGCTTTTGATCAGAATCTAAGACACGGGAGAGGTAAGGTGAGGACAACAACAGTGATTTACCTAATGCTTTCCCATTAAACTTTCAAGCTCACAGCCCAAAAACTTTTCCCCTATGTAATAAAGCTTTTGAAAAAGTAAGTATTTAAAACAGGCTGTAAACACTCTGATACACTATTAGTAGAAAAAGTAATCTTTCCAGAATATATTGTGGCAATTTGTATCAAGGGCTTTAAACAGGTACATGGCCTTTTGCCCAATCATTTTCCCTTGCCACAACTCCTAAGAACAAAATGTGATATATAACCAAGTCATAATTTTAGGTTGGTACAGGACATGTTTAGAATGTACAAGGCCTAGTTTTAATCCCTGGCATCACCAAAAAGAAAAAAAGTCACTTCTCAGCCTCAGTGTTAGAATTTATATAGACATTTCTGGATCAGAATATAAGACTGAAATAGAAAAGAAAAAAGACAACAGAGCACATGGAACTTAACTGCAACTCCAAGTATTACTCCTTCCCTTTTTTTTTCTTCAGTGCTAGCGATTGAACTTAAGGCCTTCAGAGTGAGCTCCACCCCCAGCCCTTTTATATTTTGACACAGGATCTCACTAAGTTGTTAACACCCCAACACCAGGCTGGGCTGTAATAGTCCATCTTCCTGTCTGCCTCCCAGAGTGTGGGAATGGGATTACACGTGTATGCCACTACACTCAGCTTTCCTTTTTTTTTTTTTTTTTAACAAAGACATGGTCTCACTATATTGCTGAGGCTGGCTTCACACTCACAATTCAGGGGCCAGAGATATACCTCAGTGGCAAAGTGCCTGCCTGTCAAGCACAAGGTCTTGAATTCGATTCCCAGTACCAAAAAAAAAAAAATGATCAAACTCACAATTCACCTGCTCTGGCCTCCCAAGCAGTTGAAGTTACTGCCCTGTGCCACCACCTAGGCTCCTTCTTGCCTTTTACACGATCTGCCCTCTTTATCTGTAAGGCCTACATATGTGAATTCAAGAAACCACAGATCAGAAAATAATTACTGTTCTAAACAGGTAAAGCCTTGGTTTTCTTATTGCTACATGAACAATGTAGTACATAGCAATTCCATGGCATTTACAATGTATAAGTCAGCGATGGCGAACTTTTTAGGGTTTTCAATAAGAGCGAGCTGTGTCACACAGGCCATAGGTCTGCCACCACTAGTATAAGTAATTTAGAGCTGCAAAAGTATACAGTAAGATGTACATAAATTATATGCAAATACTGTGTCATTTTATATATGGGATATGATATCCATGGGACAACCTCTTATTGTTCCACACAGTCTCTAGACAAGGGTTGCCGCCATGAATAAAATATATAAATTCCTAGCATCATGGAGGGTACACAATAAGCAAATACGTTTATTTATGTGCGTGCCGCATGTAATTCTTTTTTTTGAGACAAGATCTTGCTATGCAGTTCAAGCTCACCTTGAGCTCACTTTGTAGCCCAGGCTGGCCTTGAACTTGCAGCAATCCTCCTGCCTCAGCCTCCTGAGTGTTGGGATTATAGGCGCAGGCACATGCAACCATGCCCACTTTGTAATTCATTTCTTATCATGGAGTTACCATCAAAAAGTCTGAAAATCACTGTATCAAAAGATGGTTTTCTATGAAATCAAGTAAACTGTATCACATGAAAATAATAGATGAAGAGTTTCTGCTATCATGATGATATGCTTATAATAAAACAACATGGATATAGCAGGAAGATTGCAAGTTTGAGCCCAGCCTGGGCAACCTAGTGAGACTCTGTCACAAAATTTTAAAAACTTTGAAATGGGCTGGGATAGAGCTCAGTGTAAAGGCCCTGGATTCAATCTCCAGAACAAAAATAAAAACAAAAACAAAAAAGAAAACATGTCATGTACAGTTTAATATAATCTCGACTGTATAGAAAAAAATATATACATAGATTAAAAGGTTGGAATATACAAGGCCAAAATTTTTAGTTAACTCTAGATAAACAAATCATTCTACCAATTTTTACTCAGCATTTCCTAGGTATCAAGTATCATCTTTAGGTACAAGAGATAAAGCAATGAAAAAAATGCCGTTTCCTTTTTTATAAATTTTCCCAAGAACATGGATTATCTTTTATACATATACATTATCATTTTGTTTTGTTGTGGAGGGGTCTCACTATGTGGTTCAGCTGGCTCTGAACTATGTTGCTCAGACTGGCCCTGACCTCTGGACGACCCATCTACCTCAGCCTCCCAGGCTGACCTTGAACTTGCAGCAGTCTTCCTGACTCAGCCACCTCTGAATGCTGGGATTACAGGCCTGTGCCAGCATACCCAGCTACATATACATATATTGTTTTTAAAACCATATTATGAGAACTGGGAGTGCAGCTCAATGGTGGAGTGCATGTGTAGGTCCTGGGTTCAATCCTTCGCACAAAAGAAAGCACACTATCAACACTCTAAATTACACCTATAATTCCAGCACTCGGGAAGTTGATGCAGGTGGATTGCTTGTGAGTCTGAGGCCAGCCTGGGCTACAAAATGAGTTGCCTGAATTACACAGTGAAATCCATTCTCAAAGAAACAAACAAACCAACACTCTAAAAGTCAGGGAAAGCTATTATTCTTTTCTTTCTCTGGTCAAGTATAGTGGGTTACAATCTAACAGTGATTTTTGCAGCTGGGTGTGGTAGTACACACCTATCATGCCAGCACTCAGGAGGATAAGGCAGAAAGATCACTTCAGGTTCCAGGCCCTCCTGGACTACACAGTGAGACCCTGTCTCAAAAGAAAAAAGAAAAATCACAAAAATGGTTTTTGATACTTTGAAGACTCAAACATCCCTCAAAACTAAGGTAAAGCAGGACAAACATCTAATTTACAACCACTTGCAATGTAATTATAAAATAAAATGATGTTTTAAAACTCAGCTTACAAGCCTGTATGATTTGTTTTATCACAGAGTCTTATTGATGTGGTTGCTCAAGTTAAATGAAAGTAATACAAGTAAAGGAAAGTAAGGAGGTTAACACCCTACTGACCAGAAAAAGCAGCAAATACCAAGGAGGACACTTGCCTGGTCCTGTCTTCTAAAGCCCTGCGCTGCTGAAATGTGCGCAGATGGGAGCCTAGAGGGGTTCCTCTAAGGCCTGTTGTTATGGTTGATACATTGTGTCAACTTGGGGAATCTGGAGGTTTAACTGAGTGATTCAGCAGGAAGCCAGAGTGCTTACTTTGTATACATCCTGAGCCTGTGGAAGAGGAGGGCATGGAGATTGTGTGAGAGCTACACGCCCCCTGGGTGAGGGTAGGCTGTTTACAAGGTAAAGCAGAGAAAGAGGCTGCTTGCCTGCAATTCCACACATTTGCTGGTTGTTTGCTGCCATGAAGGTTTGCCCTCTGCCATGTGCCACTCTGCCTCCGAACCAGCCAAGTATGGACTGAAACCTCCACAAACTGTAAGCTAAATAAACCTTCCCTTTCTTCATTTTGGGTGTTGGGTATTTTGTCTCAGCAATGAGAAAAATGTAACCAAGACAGAATTTGGTACCGGGAGTGGGGCCATTGCTGTTACTATACCTGACCATGTGGTTCAAGAGCCTTTGGAAATTGCTTGTGGGAAGAGTTTGGAAAGGTTTGGAGATATCTGGTCAGAGCTCAGAAGACCAGAAGGCTGATAGAAACCCTGCCGGTAAAGACCAGGTTTGGGAGGTTTCTGTTGGGAAGAAGGACTGCATTGGTTGTTGGGACTCCAGATGATGTATGTTATGCCTTGACAGAAAGTTTGTCTACATTTTGCTTGTGTCCAGAGAGTTTGCCTAAGACTGAGATTAAAGGCGGCAGTGAACTGATTAATCTGGCAAAAGAAATTTCAAGGCAGTCGAATGTTGGGGCAGTGGCATGGCTTTTGTTGGGGGCTTTTAGCCAGATTTGTACTGACAATCAAGAGCAAAGAGCCCAGCAGGATGATTTAAAATGTGCGTTTGGCCAGAAAAGAAGCTCCAGTAAAACTGTGGACTGCAAAGATAAGGCTGAGGTGATCTCTATTGCTATGAAGGAACAAGAGAATGGAAAAGATGGCCCAAGGGCATCACAAGCAAGTCTCCACCCTTTGCAGCCTCAAAACTGTAAAGGTGAGAGACCTTGCCTTGAGAAGGAAGCCAAAGAGCGCCATGTTCCAGAATGGTGGCAGCAGCCGCACCAGGTTCCAGAATGGCAACGGCATAGAGAATTAGCTCCTCAGCATTGGATTCAGTGTGCCCAGCGATCCAGGCACTCGACCCCTAAGGCCAAGAGAGAGGAAAGTTTGGCTACTGCTCCAGGTGGCAGCAGACCTTGGCATCATCTACGTGGCCCTGGCTTTAGGTGCAAGGAAAATGCAAGAGTTCTGAGGATAAAGAGGCTTCCACCCAGATTTCAGAAGGCCTGGGAGGCCAGGCACTGTGCCCCTAAGCGGGCAGTGTGTGAAGCTGTGAGTGTGAAGCAAAAGGTGCTCTGGAGACCTCCGAAGTTTAGAAAAGACAGGACCATGGATCATCTAAGGAAAGCTGCAAAGAGGGAGCAAAGCAAGCCTAAGAGAGAAGCCATGGGAGCTGAAACCACCAGAAGTGGCATAGGGGTGGATTCAAGGAAGCCCTTTGGAGCTTACAATGTGCCACAAGTTGCTTGAGATGCTGGATGTGGAATTACAAGACACAGTGTTAGCCCTGCTGGATTTTGTACTTGCTTTGGTCCCAATGCTCTATATTACCCTGTTGGTGCCTTTTGGAATGGTAATGTTTATTTTGTGCCTTTAAATGTTGGAAGTATTTAATTTTCGTTTATATGGGGGTAAAAATGTTACGATTCTAATATAAGCATGTCTGTATCTGGAAACTGGTTTAAGGAAATGTGTCTGATTCCCAAGTTGAGGAGGGGTGGAATGTTATGCTTGATACATTGTGTCAACTTGGGGAATCTGGAGGTTTAACTGAGTGATTCAGCGGGAAGCCAGAGTGCTTACTTTGTATACATCCTGAGCCTGTGGAAGAGGAGGGCATGGAGACTGTGTGAGAGCTACATGCCCCCTGGGTGGGGGTACGCTGTTTACAATGTAGGGGAGAAAAGGAGGCTGCTTGCAGCCATTCCTCCCTTTTGCTCTGGTTATTTTTACTGTGCTCTGCTGCCATGAACATTTGCCCTCTGCCATGTGCCACTCTGCCTCTGAACCAACCAAGTATGGACTGAAACCTCCACAAACTGTAAGCTAAATAAACCTTCCCTTTCTTCATTTTGGGTGTTGGGTATTTTGTCTCAGCAATGAGAAAAAAGTAACCAAGACACCTGTGATTTGATGAAAAGGAATATTCTGTCAGACCAAACCCACAGGGAGAAGAGGGGTGCACCACAGGAGCACTACAGTGACCACCAAGCCTTTCCCAGAATCTTTTGTAAGGCGCAGGAACAAGCTTTCTGTTCCTTTGAAAACTCAGTTATCTACAAGAGTAGCCTGAGAGTTTAAAGTGCTATTCACATGGGCCTAGGATAGAGCTCAATGGCACAAGCGCCTGCCTGGCAAGCTCAAGGTCCTCAGGTCGATTCCTGGAACCAAAAAAAAAAAATTAAATTAAAAAATAAAGTGCTAGTCTAAAACACCCCCACTAAACAAAACACAAAACTGTGCATGTTGTTGCACTCCCATAATTAATCCCAGCACTCTGGGATCCTGAGGATCACAAGTTTGAGCTGAAACTGAGCAACGTAGTGACTTAGACCTTGTATTAAAAAAGAAAAGGAAGGAGATATGCAGAACTCATTGTGAAGGCCCTGATTCAAGCCCCAGTACCACCTGTCCCCCCAAAGAAGTGGCCCACACAATGGTGTAAGTTAGGGTGTGGGCCAGAAAGAACCCAAGGGCTCCACAGATTTCAAGGTGTTAGTAAAAATTCTCATACCTGTTTTGTTGTTGTTGTTTGTTTTGTTTTTTGAGACAGGGTCTTGCTGCTTAGGTCAGGCTGGTCTCGAACTCATTATGTAACCCAGACTGGCCTCTAACTCACCACGATCCTCCTGCCTCAGCTTCCCAAGTCCTAGGCTCATGCCCAGCATGATTTTGCCTTTTATAGTAACAACTTTAAAATCCTTATTTAAATTTTAGTATTTATGTAACCTATAACTTCTAATTCTCAGCTATTTGGCCCTTCAGACTTCCAGGGTGATTCAAAATACCATCATTTCTAGCCTCTTGGTACTTATGCACCCTTTCCGTCTTTCTTCTATTTTGTGTCTGATGAGACTGCAGTCTTTGGCTAGTCTACTTCAGTTTTCTTCACTACGTAACATTCACAAAATAAAGTGCCATGTCTGTCCAGTTTGTTGCTATATCGCCAATGCCAACCATGATGCCCTGCATATGAGTATTTCAAATAATTTAATAAAGAGATATGAATAAACATGTTCTACCACAGCCATGGAATATACGAGAACCAACCTAAGTTTTAGATCTGGGTTCTAATCCTCTCAGTTTTTCTAATTGTATCGAATTGCTTAACAAATGTTCATCTATGTTTTTCTTCATTTCTTTTTCTTTTCTTGTCTTTCTGGGACAGGGTCTTGCTATGCAGTTCAGGCTGGCCTTGAGCTCACTTTGTAGCCCAGGCTGTTGTCCTCACATAGATCCTCCTGCTTCAGCCTTCCGAGTGCTGCAATAACAGGTGTGCACAAACACACCTGGCTCTTTGTTTCTTTTTTTAAAAGGAGAAATATCTATTTTACAAAGATCATAAAAATGTAAGGAGTTCATTAAAATTCCTGTTAAATTTATAAAAATTATACTGAATATATAGTATTTCACAGGCACTGTTTCAAAACATGAGCTCTTAAAATTTTGGGAAGTACAACTGTTCATAGTTGCCCCTGAAGTCACAGGACAGCACAGAAGTAGGTATGCACCACAGGAGATGACAGAGCTCCAGGGAACTGGGAAAAGGCAAGCAAAGTCCCCATACCTGAAACCTCATTCCTCAGCAAACTGCTCAGGCCAAGAAAATTATGATGCAAAACCAGTAAGAAGAGAACAACGGCCAGGACCAGGATAACAATGTTTACTGAAACAGACAGAGAAAATCTGCATTATCTCTCTTTACCTTTGACCAGGTATAAAAACAACGTAACTTACAGAGAGAACATACCTTTACGGAGTGACATCCTTTTCTTCTGTCTTAATATTAGTTATTAACTCTGCAAAACAAAATCAAGCCCCCAGAGTCAGTAAAATAACTACGTGACAATGGCCACTGAGGTTCCCAGACACTTCTACTTGGGTATAAAGAGGAGGCACATAGGGGATTCTGCGAGAAAGGCATAACTTGGAAACACACGTAGCCTTAGCCTCGTACACTGTATATTTCAAGATTAAATTAGACATAGGTTCAGTTGTTTATAATGAAGTAACCTAAGAATTTAGAATGCTATTCTCAAAATTTAAAAATCTGCTAAAGGAAAAAAAGGAGCTTCTGAAGCTCTAGTGCTGTTGGTTAACAACTACCTATTAAGAAAATTGTGTCCAATATTGTCCCTCTGCCCTGACTAATCCTCTCTAGCTCATCTGAAACTTTCACTTTCTCAGAACAAATAATTCCATGGAAACAAGACTGTAGTATAATTAAATTTATGGAGCAATTAAATTTTTACAGTAATCTTTAGGAAATGTTTCCTTAAAAGACCGATTTTATGCAACTATGATAAAAAGATACATCTGAGAACTTTAGCCCTTTTAAAGCTTTATCTTCGCCTATAGTACACCTTTTACATAAGGCTACTTATTTTCCAAAGCACTTTCAAACATACTTCTAAGAACCAAAGTTACTTTATGGGTTTTTTTGTGTTTTTTTGGGGGGGTAGAGGGTGGTGGTGTTTTGTTTTGTTTGAGACAAGGTCTTGCTATGTAGTTCAGGCCGCCCTTGAACTCATTATGTAGCCCAAGCTGCCTTGAACTCATGGCAATCTTCCTATTTCAGCCTCCAAAAGTGCCAGGATTGCAGGTGTAAGCTACCACACCCAACCAAAAGTAACTCTGAATTAATTTCATTCTATGAAAACAATGTGCCATCAGGCACTTGATTCCTCAAGGCCTTTGAAAACAGGAAAATATATTGAGGTTCTTCAAAATTAGGCATTATAGGCCAGATTACAAATCTGGGTTAATGTAATTTAGACAAACTAAAGCACAAACATACTCATTTCTTCCCAGAGCAGTATGTATAAAGCATATTGTATTAATGACCTTCCTCTCTAAAGAATACACATTATATGCCCTATGCTGTATGTATCTCTGTCACATTGTGGGCTCAACTTTACCTGAAGAAGCTGGTAGACTGACAGCTGCTCAGATAAAAGCCCTAACATTTGCCTGCTTTGAGCCAGCTTCCTCAACAACTGGACACACACACACACACAAAACCAAAAAACAACAAAAAAAATCATTCTAATAAGTCCCAAATTATTGATACAAGGAACAATGTTTTAGCAATCAACTTCCAGTAATGGTTACTTGCAGATGTACTATACATGGATCAACATACATGTATTTGTGCTATTCCAGTTAGCTGGACACAAGGAAAACATAATTCTAGCAAGTATTTAACGTACAGCACAGAAGAAACCACTTGCTCCTAAAACTTCTACACATACAAAATGCCAATTATTATAGAGTATGTTTGATCTGTATTTCCTTTCCTGGTAGTGAAGCTACCATGATCTTTTTTTTTTGGAGGGGGGGATTATCAGGAATCGAACTCAGGACCTCATGCTTGCCAGGCAGGCACTTCACTGCTGAGCTATACTCCCAGCCCCCTTGATGCATTTAGAAGGAATCCTCAAAACAAAAATGCATGTACACTCTGGATATGTAATAGTAATGTATTTTTTAAAGAATACACAACTATTTCATTTGATCAGCAATCTGACATTGTTCACTATGAAAAATATTTTTCCTTAGCACTTCACATTCCCAAATTACTCATAAAAGGCCACCCTTTCTTCCACACAAAGCCTCACTGAGGGCTCTGATTTGCCTTTAAGAGGCCTCACTGGCCGACCAGCTGCAGAGCTGCTGCTCCTGTTCCTATGTAACTGGGTTCCAGCCCCCTCTGCTATTCCTTCTGCAGCCTCCTCCTAGTGCTGATCCTGTGCTGGGACCCACACAGTCCTTTCACCTAGAATTGCTGGCCATTTGTAGAAGCCATTTCACCAAGGGTACTCAAGAGAAGCCATCACTGAGAGGAACACCTGGAGGAGCTAAAGGAGGAAGCCATGCAGCTCTTGGGAGAGAAGAGCATTTTTCAACACAAGACGATGACGGAGGGTCTTGGGGCACAAGTGTGGCAGAAGTAGCAAGGGGGCCAGTGTGGCAGCAGCAGAGGGAGCAGATCCTGGAAGGTTTTGTAAACCACTGCTTAGAGCTGAGCTTTGTTCCAAGTAAAACAAGAAGTTGTGGAAAGGACTTCTGAGAAGATGGCAGAGTGGGTGGTAAGCACTAAATTACTCATAAAAAATACCCCCCCACACACATAAGAAATCAAAAGTGGGCATACCCATTAATATGAAAGAAACTTTACAGGGCAAAAGACCAGTTTCTTTCTTTCTTCCTTTCTATTTGCTAGCTGCCTACATCTATATAGACACTCTCAGCACCAGTGCCTGCTTCTTGTTCCCGCTCCTGTGACTATGGGCCAAGTACCTCCATGAAAGGCCATTAAACTGGTGCTCTCGATACTATCTGATAATTGTTTTCTTGGTGTAGCATCATCAACTTTTCTCACTCTGTGGCAGGTCACACCCCTCAACATGTTCAAATATGTTCTGGTGACTTCCCTCTAACTAAAAAAAAAGATACCACTCCCCGTACTCTATCCCAGCTGACCCACAAGCCCATTTCTCTGCCACTCTTTTTTCTTAGATAGCATCTGACTATGCAGTTCAGGCTGCCCTTGAACCCACTATGCAGCCAAGGCTGGTCTCAAACCAGCAGCAATTCTCCTGCCTCAGCCTCCTGAGGGTAGGATTACAGGGATCTCCTTCACTCTAAAAACCTGACAAGATTCCACATCTCTAGCTCCACCTTCTCTCTTCTCCAGCCTCCCCCAACTAGACTTCTGCTCCTGCACTCAACCTGCTCTTGTGGGCCAGCAGAGACCAAAGTCATCTCCCCCCCCCTTACTGCCAAAGCCAACAGGAAAATTTACCCCACTCCCGCTCCTTAGTTATAGAATTATCTCATTTATTGGCTTATTATTATTATAGTCTGGTCTTCACTGACTAGAATGGAAGCTCTAGGAAAACAGGGACCTTGATGAAAATGTTTACTGATGTATTACTGCCACCTAAAACTGCCTGGCAAATGGCAGTAGGCAAGTGATATTTGTTGAATGACCAAGAAGAGAAGGAAATCTTTGGTAATCATGAAAACAAACTACAACGTAAGAAAAAACACGGAATTGTAATGGATATCCTCCCCTAACCTGACAAGCAATTAATTCTCTTTTGCTAGATCTTTGTAGTTCCAATAGCCTAAGGATTCCACAGCAACTGGCATCTTATGAAGTGCACTTGAGAAGCAACCCAGAGGAACACGTTTATTCATAAAGACAACAGAAAGTCTGTTCACACAGCAAGAAATACAGATGGTGCGAGAAAGGAGTCCCGTGCAAACTCTTGCTCTTGTACCGGGCTCCTGAGACCGAGGTCTGCACTTTCCTGAAAGGTGGAAAAGCACTGCGTAAATCTAGTCACTTTCTCCTACCCCTTCATGGCTAGTTTCTACTTATCTTTCAGGAGCTGGGGAGCCCTTCCAAGCCCCACGCTGAGCTGTACCTCCCCTCTCTAAGCTCCCAGATCTGCGGCTTCCCTCTCTGCCCTGCGCCCCCGCCCCCGGTCAGTGCAGCTGTGATGTATCTCTGGTGCGATGAGGCAGTCTCCCTTGACATACTCTGGGTTCTAAAAAGGTCAAGCATGGTCCACTGGCTGCCACAAACAAGGCGCGAAGAGAATTTGCCAGACGTGCGACGGCAGCGGCAGGCACGCCCCTCCCTGCCCCGAGCCCTTAGAATCCCAGGATCTGTAGCTGACCCTGCACTTAGGGCAGAGACCAGAGAGAGCCAGCTGACCTCAAAGGATAGAAGACGGTTTCTCCGAACGCGCGCACCCCGCCTAGCTGGCCAACGGGGGAGGACCCAAGCTTTTCTAATACACACCAGCTTCAAGGACTGGAACCTTTGGCGGGTCTCCATGCGGAGGGCCCATCCGTGAAGCGGTCAAATAGGTCGGCGGACAGAATTTGGGACCTCAAGAGGGGGGCTGGCTCCGCGCGGTGTGAGCAGCGCCGAGGACCCAGGTCTCATTTCTGAGAGCACCACGTCTCTTGGAGATCCGGCCCGGGCTCTCCTAAATTCTAAGAGTCCGTAGGGCCCGCTTACGCTTAGGAGTGACAAGGACGTGGCGAAACGTCCCGGGACCCCGCCAGGCCCGGAAAGGCAGGGTTAAGGCTCGGTCTGGGTAAGTCGTTCGTCAGACGCTAGCCTCTGCCGCCCTTACCTGCAGTGGGAGGAGGACAGCAGCCGCCGCCCGCGCCCCGGCCCACCCCGGCCCGCCCCGGCCCGCCCCGCCAGCTCAGCGACCCCGCCGCAGGCCCCGGGGCCCAGCCCAGCCGGGCCGCCCGCGTCCGCGGCACTCTGAGCCAACCCGCCTGCGCGCTTGCCTCTCCGCGGCCTGTCAGTACGGTATCACAACCCCCCGCCTGCTAGCGGCTCTGGCGGATGGGGAGCATTGGCCAGCAGGCGCCGCGGGGCAGCCCTGCCTCTGGGGTCCTAGCGGAGAAAAGGCTGTCTCCATGGAGACGCGCCGCGCGCTGGCAACCGTTAAACTTCTGAGATGCGGCGATGAGGAACTTGTCTAGCCGGGGTCGCGGCTCCCAGAACCCAGCGGCGCTGAGGGCGAACCATTCACGGAAGCGCGATGCCTCGGCAGGGTCACCGCCTCAGCCCACGCGGGCGAGGCGCCGACATACTGCCAACTCCGAAAGTACACGTCGCCTAGCGACGACGCGGGGCGGGGCTACAGGTTGTCCCTGCCCGCCCGAGACTTCCGCTTCCGGGGCCGAGGCTGTACCCCTAAGGGCTTCGAGCGACCCACTCCTCGACGTTCGGCGTCAAGCATCCGCTGCTGAGGTCTCTCAGTATAGGGCTCTTTCGCTCCGCTGTCTGTTTCCTCCGTTAATCATGCTGGAACAGCTGAGCTCGCTGCCCACACAGATGGTGAGAGTGCGGCCCGGGCATCCCAGCAGCCTCGACGCTCTCGTCCGAGCACCGATCCGGTGCTGCGCGCTTTCCAACCCGAAGGATTGCAGTCCACGGTCTTTCCCGAATTGTGCCTCTCGGGGCCGCGTCTCTTCCGGTTAGGACCTTCTTACCCGTGCTCCGTTAGGGTGCTCAGGCTCCCCCAGGAAACCCAGAATTTGAGTTTTTAGGGACCTGGGAGTAGCCCAGGTGTTAGTGTTGCCTATGCCAAGGCTGTGAGTTCCGTGCGATGGACTCCCTTGGTAGCGGGACCAATACCTGTCTTGTTCTTCACCTCTAGGATTACAAGGGCCAGAAACTGGCTGAACAGATGTTTCAGGGGATTATTCTTTTCTCTGCAGTAAGTATGGTTTCACATATTTTCTTTTTCTTTTTGCTGCCCATCTTGAGTATTTAATATACTTTGTTTGTTTCTAGATAGTTGGATTTATCTATGGGTACGTGGCTGAACAGTTCGGATGGACGGTCTATATAGTTATGGCTGGATTTGCTTTTTCCTGTTTGGTAAGAAATCTGTGGATGTTGGGGCGTTAGTGGCAGGATAGGTTTTTCGAGTTGGGTTGCTTTGGTTAGACCCAGTCCCCTCGACCCCCCACTTTGCCATCAGCGTTTCTCCTCACTACTTTGGATAAGTAGAACGTCAAAGTGTCTGTTGGTGTAAACTGTATGACAATTTAGTTTCTTTCCTTGTTAGCTACTGCAGACAGTAAGGCCAAAACTAGCAGTAATTTACCATAGTGCTCACGTTGTCTCCTCCATCTTTCTTTCAGGTTACTGTGTAAACAGTAAGGCTTCCCATCCCCCTACAGTATCTTGTCTTGACAGTGACACCAAACTTTCCTAAGAATATCAGTTTTTGTTGATTTTGTGTTATTAACCTTTAGCATAGGAGTCATTTGGTAACCAGGCATTATACATAATGGTCTTTTAAACTTTTAAGAGCTGTAACTGGTGTATTTTTTTCTCTTCTGGTCTAGCTGACCCTTCCTCCATGGCCCATCTATCGCCGACATCCCCTCAAATGGCTACCTGTTCAAGAATCAGGCATAGAAGACAAGAAACCAGGGGACAGAAAAATTAAGAGGCACGCTAAAAATAATTGATGGAGGTTTTCATGGTTCAACACCTGCTTTTGTGTCCTGTGAGATGAGCTAAATTGCTTTCATACCTAAAACATGAGCTAAAACCACCTATACCATTAGAGCACAGCTGTGTATAGACTTAATTCTTTGTTTCATTTCTAACCCAGTTTGGTCCCAAAAATATCTGAGGCCCTGTCTTGGTAATCTTGTCCTGAAATGGAGAACACAAAACACAAATATGCAGTGTTTCTTTCAGGTATACATAATAATAAATAAAATGCCTCATAAACAATAATATAGTTTATCAAAAGTTTTATAATTCATTATAGATCATTAAACTGTTCCCAGAAAAACCCAGTGCAAGTCTAGATCTAAAGGGTTTCTGCTGATGGTTCTACAATACTATTAAAACTCAAAAGTTCATTGTTCTGCCAGGTGTGGGGGTGCATGCCTGTAACTGCAACACTGGGGAGGCTTAGGCAGAGGATTGCCTCAAGTTCAAGGCCAGCCTGGGCTACGTGCTGAGTTCAAAGCCTGCCTGAACTGCGTAGCAAGACCCTGTCTAAAAAAAAAAAAAAAAAAAGTTCATGGTTCTAAAAATAAAATTTTTATTTTCTGTTGCTGCAATTCTTAAAATAGCAAATACCTCTTTAAAATTTACTAGTATAAATTTGTGGTAAGATATCATTTTGGTAGCAGTGATATAAGCTCCGGTGTTAAGTAGAAAACATTTAATCTGTGCTTTACTTCGAGATCAAAGGGAAAACCCATAAACCTGTCTGTCTGTCCTTTGAAGTTTTCCGGAGGAATGAAGAGAAAATCATGCTTACAGGTCTTATGTCAGGGTGGGAGTAGGATTATTACAAGTATTGTTTATTTTGTTTTATTTGGTACTGGGGAATTGAACCTAGTACCTCTGTACTGAGCCACATCTTCAGCCCTTTTTCATCCTTTATTTTGAGACAGGGTCTTGCTAAATTGCTACATTTCCCAGGCTGGGCTTGAATTTGGGATTCCCCTGCTTCAGCCTCCCAGAGTGCTGGCATTACAGGCATGTACTGGCCAGCACACTGCATTTGATTTATTTCTCAAATGGAGGAGACAGGACTTCCAAACTGAGTTTAAGGTAGCAACTAGGCGTGACACATGCCTCTAAGCCCAGCTACTTAGGTAGCTGTGGCAGGAGAAATGCAAGTTCCAGCTCAGTCTGAGCAAATTAGCAACACATTGTCTCAGGAAATGGAAAGCGCTGGGGCTGCAGCTCAGTGGTAGAGCACTTGCCTAACATGTGAACTCCTGAGTTTAATCCCCAGTAAAGCAAAAAAAAAAAAAGACTTGCTGTATGTAAGTCTCAGAAAATTTATTTTATTTTTATTTTTTTGAGACAGGATCTTGCTATGTAGTTCACATTGGCCTTGGACTCACTGTGTATCCCATGCTGGAACTACAGGCATGCCCCACCATACCTGGCAGGAAATTAATTTTTTAAAAAGTAAGAAAATAGTCTTAGCATAGTAGAGCACACCTATAATCCCAGCACTTCAGAGGCAGAGGCAGGAGGATTGTGAGTCCAAGGCCAGCCTTGGCTACATAGCAAGATCCGTCTAAAAAAAAAAAAAGTAAGAAAATTAAGATAAAAATAAGACCAATATAAATACTATATTAAATATAAACTTAGAGTTAAAAACCCCCATGCTGGGTGTAAATGGCACATGCCTATAATCCCAGCACTTTGAAAGGCGCGGGCAGGAAAATGCAAGTTTAAGGCCAGCCTGGACAATATAATGAGACTGCCTCAAAAAGTTAAAGAGGGGTGGGGTATAACTCAGTAGTGAGCACTTGACCAGCGTGCGTGAGGCTCTGGGTTCAAGTCCCAGTACCACAGAAAATCTTTTAAAAATCCAAAAGTTGAAAGCACATGGATGATACTGAGCAGATACAAGCAGGAAGGGCAGGTAACAAAAAAGTCAGATACCTGATAGCAGAAGTCATCAGGCAGGGCAAAGAGGATGTTTCATAGCTGTAAAAAATGCCACTTACAAGTCATTATGTATTGAATAAGATAAACTATACAACAGATTGTTACATGTATGAGAGTTTGGTGAGAGCAGGTGGATCACGTTCATGCACAGCCTGGGCAATTTAGCAAGACCCTGTCTCAAAATAAAAGGGCTGGGGATATAGCTTAGTGCAAATGTTCAGTCCCCAGCAGTGCAAGAAAAAAAGTATGCCAAAAATGCAATCCTGGTAAACAGGCCAGCACTTTCACCTTTCGGGATGTGGCAGAGCAAAAAGTGTTCAGATAGGAAAACTTCTGCACTTGTCCCCGCTCCCTGAAATACCTTCCCTCAGATGCACAGCTTGCTCCCTCTTTTCACTGAGGTCTCTTCCTAGATGTCACTGTAGTGGGGTTTCCCGACTGCCCTAATGAAACACGCAGTCTGCCACATGTACTTAGCCTGCTAGGTCTCAGGGCATTTACTATATCTCACAGTTTATATTTATTTGTTAATTGTTCTTACTAGAACATTAGGTCAGTGGGAACAGAGACTTCCTTTTACTCACTGAAATTAACACTTCAGTTCTTTGATCAACCTAGGCACAAATCGGGTTCAATAGCCATATTTGACTAATGGCTACCATGTTGGACAATGTAAACAGAACATTTCTGTCATCATCTATTGATCATGTCTTACACAGTATTTAATGGTTGCGTGCGTGACTTGTGATAACAATTCACTTTCATTGAATGCCCACAGGGCCATTCCAATAATGAATCATGTACTAAACAGGGAAAAAAACCTCCAAGAATGGTTGTGCAAGTCATACTCAGTAACAACACTGCAGAGTAGCTGGAGCATGCACATAGAACTTTCTTTGCTTTCTAAATCTATGGAAATTAAACATTTTTAAGACAGAAAATCAAAATCAGAGCGATTGACTTTTTAGACACTAATGTCAAAAAGTATGTCAAAGTCTCTGAAATGTGGCCAGTGGTATATTCAGAAGAAAATTTAGTCTTAAAAGAATGTTTTAAAATTAATGAAGGTATGTACCAGGCATCAGATTATATGTGCCTATAATCTCTGCACTCAGGAGGATGAGGCAGGAGGATTGCCATGAGTTTGAGACCAGCCTGGGCTACATAGTGAGACCCTGTCTCAAAAAAAAAAAAAAAAAAATTAAGATAAAAAAATGAGTGAACTATTCAAGAAAAAAAAAATACAAGATCAGGATGACAACTGAATATTTAAACAAAAATGTAGGGCATAGGAATAAATTATGTAAGGGAGAATATCCTTTTAATTCTAAGAAAATAATTGGTACTACTTTATACCAATAAGGGTATAAATGAGAAAACCTAAGTAAAACCAGCTGGTACTGTGGTGCCTGCCTGTAATCCTAGCGCTCTGGCTGAGGCAAGAGGATCACAAGTTTGGCCCCACCTGGAAAACTTAGTGGTTTAGTGATATCTTGGCTCAAAATAAAGGGCTGGAGATGCAGCTCAGTATTAAAGCCCTGGGTTCAATCCCAGTACTGCAAAAAAGAAAAAGAAAAGTAAGTAAAATCAGTGACTATCCAGAGAGATACAGACTTCCAAAATATGCAAGAGGTAAATAGCTCAAGAAGACCAATAATTTGCCAAAGATGTGCCCCCAAGTTGGCACTGGGACTAGACACTGTTACAAGCTCAGTTCTAGTAAACCTTCAGAGTGAGTACTGTGAAGGGCTGAGAGCACTGTTTTCATTACCACTCTACCCTTAGCTCCTGACAGCACCAGGCATGCAGGAAAAATTAAAACTTGAGTGACGAAAAGAATCTTTCATTAACACATTTGTATGCATAATTTTCAAAGAAAAGGGACATATTTATAGAAACAAAACATCTGGAGAATAGTCATTTTTAGAGTTCCTTCAATACCTAAGTAAAATTTTACTAACCAACACTTGCATTTTATTGTATAAAAACTTTCTGGGGTGAGCATTACTTCTTTAATTAATAAAATATGTGATATACAGTCTTTTAAAACAAGGAACAACACTATCTTAAACATGAAGACAAACTTCATGAGACAAACATTACATATATCCAATATAGCTAAGAGGATCTGGGCTTTACTTACAAATTGCTTTGCTGGAAAAGAAATTAGTGTTTATGAGTTGTTTTTGCTGATGGAAAAACGAATATAACAAAACTAGTAATGGAAAAACATGATACAAAGCCAAAATCCTTTAACTTCAATCTTTGTAAACCCTAAATGAGGAGTATGTTGAATGAAAACAAAATATTAAAAATCCATCAAAGTGTAAAAAAGGAATCTGTTGCCTATATACTATACAGAAGTTCATACTCTTTAAATCTCTTCACAGAATAGTGAATTAACTTTTTAAAATAATGTATCAACTACTGGAGGTTGGCAGATAACATCACTACACACATTGTCTTTATTTCTCCTGTTGCTTTTATCACTGTAGTACAATATAAAAGTTCCAACCCAGTGCTTTATGGCCCGACTTTCAAGCTACTATCTTAAAAAAATAAAGCTCTAGATATAAAGTTGATGCTTTAAGGCTCAGTAACCAAACAACTGTAACATTTGTCCTCAAAAAAGGAATATGAAAGTAAAAGTTTTCTTTTATGAACTAGCTTCATAGTACTGTGCTGTCCAGTTTTTCAAGTATGACAACTCCACAGAGAGATAAAAAAGATGGTGAATGGCTTCTAAACAACTCTTCTTACATCATTTGTTTTTTAAGCCAGAAACCTTTGAAAATAGGTCTAGTTCTAATAAAGTCTCAAAAATTCACATGTTCTTCAAAAAATTTCAGCTGGCGAGCTTTCACACTGTAAGCTGCATATTTGTCACCCATGTGCTCCCGTAAACGCACCTATTTGGAAAACAAAGAGAAAATCAGTATATAGTAGAAAAAAACTTTAATCTTAGAAGGGCTTTCCTCCACATGATTCTGAAGGTATAAACTGCATAGGAAATTACTAGTAGTTACGTTTATATAAAAATGTGAAACTTCAGGCTTTAAGAAAAATGAATATAAGCCGGGTGTGGTGGTGCACACCTGTAATCCTAGTACTCGGGAGGCTGAGGCAGGACAATCATGGTGAGTTCGAGGCCAACCTGGGCTACAAAGTGAGCTCAAGTCCAGCCTGAAGCTGCATAGCGAGACCCTGTCTCAAAAAGACCAAAAAAAAAAAAGTATAAAACAGCAAACAGTAAACCAGGAAAGATACTTGTATATAGAGTTCTTAAAATCCAACAATATTAGAATACTAGAATTTAGACTTCATAAAACAACAAAATCCCACAGATAATCCTGCAATATATACAAAACTAATACAATTAGCCAATACATAAAATTCAGCCTAACTAGTAACCAAAAAAGTATTGCATGCCAGGCATGGTGGCACATACCTGTAATCCCAGCGCTCTGGAGGCTGAGACAGGAGGATCAAAAGTTCAAGCACATCCTGAGTAAGTGATTTAGCAAGACCCTCTCTCAAAAAAGAGGTGAGGATAGAAGTCAGTGCAAAGGCTGGATTCAATCCCCAGTACTGAAGGGAAAAAAGCTTTGTGACATTCAACACATACATGTTCTTCAACAAGTGTCATCACCTCCTGATACAGCATACCAAGGACACATCACTTGGGTGGTGTCCCTGACAAAAATGTACAACCTGGATCTATTCAAGTGAAAACAGAAAAATCTAAGCCAAGTGACATTTTATAAAACACATGGTCTGTGTCAAAACTGTCAATATCATGAAGAACTATTCCAGATTGAGATGTAACTAAATACAAAATGTAATCCTGGTTGGTTCCACAATGCACATGACTGCATGAAGAGCTCTGTGGACACCTGGTCAATGAAACTGGTGAGAGTTACTTTAAGAACCAGCCATAGGATACAAATAGCCTTGAGGCACATGGCATATGAAGAAACACTGGAGAAAATTACTAAAAGCTAGTAAGAACAGTGCCCTCCTGCCCATCCCAGCAGTGGTACGGACCTCCAAGATGGCATTTGACAACATTGCCTACATCTACCACTGCTTCTGTGACCACCTGGCTGTTGTCCAGGCTTGCTGCTTGCCTCCAGTCCCCAGACCCTCATGGGCTTCTGCACTGCCATGGTAGTGTCCTTCTTCCCTGTCCGTCTGGTACTTCTCTCCCATGCCTACATTCTGGTCTGAGTGCTTCACATCAACTCCCGAGAAGGACGTGCAAAAGCCTTCTCCACCTGCAGCTCCCACCTCCTGGTGGCGGGCACCTACTACTCATCTACTGCCACAGCCTATGTGGCTTACAGGGCTGACCTGCCCCTCGACTTCCATATCATGGGCAATGTGCTGTATGCTATTCTCACCCCAGTGCTAAACCCTCTTATCTACACACTGAGGAACAAGGATGTCAAAGCAGCCATCATCAAAACGACATGCCCCAGAAGATAAAGATTTACAGGAATCCCTGACTCAAAGAGGCAATTTGATCTCTTATACACTGACCACACTAGAGGGAAAGATGGAAAATTCAGACAGCCAGTTAGAACAGTACTTCTAAAAGTATAGTTCTAGGTAGTTCTCCATGGTAATCAAATAATAGAACTTCCCTTGATTTCTAGGCAAAATCAAGACCAAGTGCCACCCTGGAGCTCAGTGAAACAAAAACTGTTATAGAAGGGTGGAGCCAAAAGCACAGCCTGTTTGCCAGCAGCTCCCATTTGAAAGCTCTCTTCTTGCGACAGGTGGGACTTAAGCCTATTAGCTGCTGCTACCTGTGGCCAAGGCTAACTTGCAGGAGAGTACAGTCAAGAAGCAGAAGTTCCCTTCTTCTATCCAGGCTATAGAGACCTGGGGGGACACAAGCTCTATCTTGGGTGTGGCAGTGCTGAAAATAACAGGGCTCCTGTCTCCTTTGCTAGAGACCCCAAAGTGAAGAGCCCCCACTAGGCAAAGCATACCAAGACCATAGGCTGCTGTCCCCATTTCCCCTCTGAGTGCTCAGCTTTATTTTTTTCTTTTTTTAGAAAAGGCCTTCGTGTGTTGCCCAAGCTGGCCTCAGACTCCTGGGTTCAAATGACCCTCCTGAATAGCTGGGATGGCAGGTGTGGACCACGCCTGCCCTCGAATGCTCAGCTTCTGAGGTGGGAATGTTATAAGCATGTCATTGCCCCGCCCCATCCAGAGCCATTCCTGACTCCAGTGATAAAGCAGGCCATAAATCAGAATACCAGCCCTCTTCTGAAACGAACTCACTTTCTTTGGAACACACCATAGAGAATCGAGGCTAAATGCTCTTAAAGAGTAGAAGTAATGGTGAAAGGCAACTGAGAAGCATTTATTAAGATCCACTGGCATGCAGGCCGCACTGTAGTTTGGGCCAGTTTACTGGAGGAAACCAGGAGCCTAGGAGGAGCTCCCTGGAGTCAGAAAACAAGATCTCAAACATTGGTCCTGTCAAAAGAGCCAACATTTTCTGGTTGTTATGTGCTCCTCTGTAACCCAGATACTCTGGGAAGCTGAGGCAGAAAGATGGCATGTTTGAGCCCAGTCAGGGCAACTCAGTGACTTAGAGAGATCTTGTCCCAAAAACTAAAAAGACAGCTGGAGATGGAGCTCAGTGAGAAGGCCCTCGGTTCCATTCCTAGTATGGAAAAACAAAATGATTATATCAGTCTGTGGCACAGCGTATACCCTAGAGCATTGCTGAAAACAACTGGACAATTGGCAGAAAATGAAAAGAAGTTAGAAGCTGAGTAGTGTGAGAAAGGACGAAGCCTACTACTCCACTGGCATCCCCTGGCTGCATTCATGAGAGGCAAGGTCAGGCCTTAATGCCACACTAAGAGGAAAGAGGAAGGATTGAATTCACTAGGCTAATCCAGCCAGAACTAAACAAATAAGAGATAAATGCAATACCTTCCAGGGGGACAGTATCCAGAGTTGCAACAGTATATTATCTGAAAGTGTCCAATTTCCAGCAAAGTTATTAGACATGCAAGGAAACAGAACAGCATGACACATACACCAAGAAAAAAAGCAACAAAAGTGCCTAAGAGCAATCGGAAGTTAGGTTTAACAAACACTTCAAAGTTGCCATTAGAAATACATTCAACTTCTGGCTGTAGTGTAATCCCAGCTACTTGGGAGGCTGTGGGAGGAGTATCAAGAGTTCAAAGACAGCCTGAACAACACAGTGAGTCCCTGTCTCACACACACAAGAGGGGAAAATGTGTTCAGAGAACTAAAAGAAATACTAAAGAACTATAGGAAGATATGAGAATGTTATATCAAGTACACAATATCAACAGATAGAAATTATAAAAATACCAAAATGCAAATTCAAAAGTTGAAAAGTATAATAACTGATATGAAAAATTCACTAGAGGGTTTTACAGTAGATTTCAATGTCAGCACAATTAGCAAATTTAGGGCAGATCAGAATAGATTATGCCACCCAGAGAACAGGAAAGAGAAAATAAAAAATGAACACAGCCCCAGAAAAATTCAGGACACCATTAACTGCACCAAATGAACACAGCAAGCAAATCTGAAGAGACAGAGTAAGACACAGAAAAAATTTCAAAGAAATAATACCTACAACCTTCCCAAATTTATCAGAATACAATAGACGCATCTAGAAAGTGAACTGAGATCCAAGCAGGATGAACTCCAAGAGATTCACAGATACATTAAGGCAAAAATGATAAAAGAAATAAATTCCCAGGTAAACAAAAGCAGAGAAAAGGAGGGTGGCAGACTTGCCTTACAAGAAATCCTACAGGTAGGGAGACCCTGTCTCAAACAAACAGCTGGGGATAAAGCTCAGTGGAAGAGGCCCCCTGGGCTTAACCCCAGCACCCCTCCCCTCAAAAAAAAACAAAAACAAAGAACAAAAAAGGGAGAAATTAAGATAAAACATTCCCAGATTGAAGAAGAAGGGAAAAAAAGGAGGGATTTCATTACCACTAGATCTGCCTTCTAAGAAACGTTAAAAGGGAATCCTTCACTTTGAAATGAAAGGACACCTGACTTCAGAGCTTTATGAGCATCTCCAAAATAGCTGAACCTATAAAAGCAGAGGAGCACGGTGGTTACAGCAGGCTGCATGGCGAAGGAAATGGGGAAATGTTGATCAAAGGGTATAAACTTTCAGTTAGAGCATTAAGTTTTTTGAGATGTATTACATAGTATGATGACTGTAGTTAATAATAATAATGTACATTTCAAAATTCTAAGAATAAATTTCAAATGTTCTTATCACAAAAATAAGTGAGTTATATTAGCTTGATTTAATCACTGTGCATTGAATACATATGACATCGTACCTCGTGACTATGTACAGTTATATTTGTCAATTAAAATTAAAAAGTAAATTCAGTTTTATGTTTTGTTAGTGTGTATGTGCATTACATACTGGTCACATGCCTTGCAGGGAGCCGTTACATTTACATGACACATCTTAATTCTTTTTCATCCCCTTTCCCTTCCCCTCCTCCATCTCAGTTCCCTCCCGTTTGCAAAAGATCTGCCTCCCTATTTCCTATATTATCTATCTTTTCCTTTGCTCTTTATTCATATTTTGTGCTTCTCATATAACAGAAGCCCTGTGATATCTAAGCTATACTTTCCTATAAATGATGCACTTATCCTTTATGCCGGAGTGGCAATTCACTGTGTATAAAGACCACATTTCTTTATCCATTCATCTGTTGGTGGACATACAAGCCACTTTCAAGATTTAGCTACTATAAGTTGTGCTGCTATAAACAGGGATATGTATGTATCACTGTAACAGGATGTCTTTAACTCTTTCAGAAAGGTACCTAGAAGAGAGATAGCTGGATCGAATGGAGTTTCTACTTTGAGGTTTTGAGGAATCTCCATACTGATTTCCATAGTGGTAGTACTAGTTTACATTCCCACCAACAATAGAACAGAGTTCCTTTTTCCCCACAGCCTCATCAGCATTTATTATTTTAGTTCTTGATGATAGCCATCCTTACTGGAGTCAGGTGGAATCTCAGTGTTGTTTTAATTTGCATTTCTCTAATGGCCAGAGATTTTTTAAAAAGCAAATTTTAAAAATAAATAAATGTTTTTGGCAAATGCAAATATATGGGCAATTACAAAAGCTAGTATTACTATAACAATGATTTGTAATTTCATTTTGCTTGCTACATGATTTAAGAACTAATACATTAAAATCATTAGTCTAAAAGCTAGGATTATTGTAACTTTGGTTTGTAATTCCACATTTTGATTTCTACAAAATTTAAAAGACTAAAAGCACTTTTAATAAACCAATTACTGGTTTATAAGGCATGACAGGAATATACAGTGAATGTTTAAGTTGAAAAAAATTTATTACAGTAAAAGAAACATTGCCATTAACCCCCCTCAAAATATTCCCCCTCACTTCAAACACACTTCACCATGCTGGCCACTTTCTGAAGCAGCGCTGGAAGTCCTCCTTTGTGAGTGTCTTTACAAGGAACGATCAGAAATACAGTGAGTGCTATTGTCAAGTGCCATCCAACAGAAAGGCAGGCTCATAAAAATGTGACTGTATGATATTACTGTGTGAATAAACATTCACGGGATCTGGTACCGTGTGACTTCTTGCTCAAAATAACCATGAAAAGGAAACATGTTGGATTCATTCAGGACTCCAGGGCAGCTATGACAGCCCATCCAGAGACACTCATGAGAAGAGCTTCTAGAAGCAGTAAGAAAGTGGCAAGGACTACGGAGTGAGTGCGCTCGAAGTGAGCGGAGTACTGTGAGGGCATTCACGTACTGTAAAGTTTCAAATGTAAATATTCTCTGTATTTTTTTATCACATCTTGTATATTTTAGACACACCATGTATAAAGATATAGTTCTGTAACATTAATAACTGGAAGAGATTGGGACAGACCTGTCAAAGGGACAGTTTTTCCATGTTATTGAGGTTGAGCTGGTATAAATTCAAATTAAAGTGTTATAATTATAGGACATTAAATATAATTCTCTGGCCAGGTATGGTTGCACACACCTGTAATCCCAGCACTCTGGAGGCTGAGGCAGGAGGGTCACCACAAGCCAGCCTGGACTACATAGTGAGTACAAGCCCAGCTTAAACTGCATAGCCAGACCCTGTCTCAAAAAGACGACAAAAAAAAAAAAAAAAAAAAAAAAAAAAAAAAAAAATATATATATATATATATATATATATATATATATAATGGTTTGTGTCTATCTAGATGTTCCTCTAAAGCTTCATGCAGTCATGGGGGCGGACTTTTCAGAGGTGGCTGAATCTATGGTCCCATGCTGGGATTACGGGTATGAGTGCTACACCTGCCCTAGGGCTGGTACCCTGCATACAATGTAGGGGACAGAACAAGCCTTCTCTCCTCTCTTGTTGCTTTTGCTGCTGTCTCTCTTCTTTGGCTGCTTTTGGTGTCTTCTGCTGCCATGAACTGTTGCCCCTCTGCCATGTGTTACCCTGCCTTCGACGCAGCCAGTTATGGACTGAAACCGCTACAAACTACAAGCTAGCTAAACCTTTCCTCCTTTAACTTTGGCTGTTGGGTATTTTGTCTCAGCAACAACAAGTAAAGTCTTAAAAAGCAAAAGGTTGCAAGAAGCAAAGACCTCGTATGTTAGTAGCAGATTCAACACAACCAGAAGATAGAATAATTATAAACACATATGCCTAACAATACATCTTTAAAATATATAAAATTAAAATGAACAGAATTAATAATAGCAGAAACTTCAATGCCCTGTTCAATCACTGAAAGAACAATCAGGCAGAAGATAATTTTAAAAACAGAGGGCATGCAATAGTTTAGGCCTTGACTGTCTCCCAAAGAGCTGTATGTGGCAGACACAGTCCCAGCCCCAGGACCACTGCAAGGTGGCAGACCCATGGGAGGAAGGCGGGTGACAGGGAGCATGCCCGAGAGGGACCCTAGGACCCCACCCCCTTCTTCCCTTCCCTTCCCTTTGCTTCTCAGGAGCTTCCTTCACTACTTACTGCCAGCATGGTACTTCCTCCTACAGGCCCAAAAGCCACAGACAGACCAGCCATTCGGAAACCAAAACTATAAGCCAAAATAAACTGTTCTCATTTTTAAGTTGATGACTTAGTCACAGTGACAGGTGACTAACACAAGACTTAACACAATAAACCAACTAGATCTAACGGATACAGATCAACCTGTATCTGTCCAACAACAGAGTACTGAGTTTTCTCAAGCATACATGGACATTCCCTGTGATAGACCATACACTAGGATGCAATTAAGTCTTGCTAGATTTTGAAAGATAGATAGCATCTTCAATCACATGGGATGTAGTTAAGAATCAATAACAAAAAAAACTACGAAATAGACAAATTTAGCTGGGCATGGTGGTGCACACCTGCATTCAGGAAGCTGAGGCAAGTGGATTGTTGCAAGTTTGAGACCAGCCTGGGCTACAAAATGAGCTCAGGACCAGACTGAACTGCATAGCAAGACCCTGTCTCAAAAGGACCAAAAAAAAAAAAAAAAAGGATAAATTTGTGCAAACTAAACATCATACTCTAAAATAATCAATGGGTCAAAGAGGAAATCATGAAGAAAAACAACAGACAAATGGAAAGACACAGTATACCAAACACGGGATTTGACCAAAGCAGTGGTAAGGGGGAAATTCAGGGTTATAAATCCTTACTCAAGAGTGTCCCATCACTGTGGGGAAGGAAAGAGTTCAAATGAAAAACCTAATTTTACAACTTAAGGAACTTGAAAAAGAACCAAGTCCATATCAGAAGTTAATAAATAATAAAAATTAGGGCTAAAAAAATAGAAAAACAGAAATCACTAAAACCATAAAGTCATTTCTGAAAAGATTAACAAAGCTGATAAGCTTTTAGGTCAACTGATTAAGAAAAAAGACATGAATTGCTAAAATCAAAATTAAAATGGGGATATTACTATCAATTCCATGGAAATTTTAAAAGATTATAAAAGAACTGTGAACAATTGTATGCCAACAAATTTTATAACCTAGATGAAATGCACAAGTTCCTAGAAATAAAATCCTACCAAAATTTGAGCTGGGTGGCACATACCTATAATCCCAGCACTCAGGAGGCTGAGGCAGGAGGACTGCCTCGAGTTTAAAATAGAAAATTTGAATAAACCCATTATTAGTGTGAAGAAACTGAATCAGTATTCAAAAGCACCCCAACAAGGAAGACCCTATCACATATTTGGAGAAAGATTAATGCCAATCCTTCTTAAACTCTGCTAGAGAGCTGAAGAAGAAAAAGTACTTCCGGGCTCATTCTATGAGGCTTGTATTGCTTGATCTGGGGACCAAGCAGCACACTACAGGGAAAGAAAAACATACACCACGTCCCTAGCGTGCACTGAAGCCAGATCGTCAGCAAAGTCCCAGTTGACTAACACTGAACAGTTTACCCCAGGCATCACTCAGGCAGTGCATTTGTTTATGTACTATCTTGTGTTGCTCTGGCAGGTGTCACTTAACCAGTCAACTTAACCACCTTAACCACTTAACCACCTTATTTGCACGAGGTACACTCATACAACTATTTGTTTTATATTGACTATCTTTTGCATACTTTTTTATTTAGAACATTGTGTTCACTGTTGATCTTTCTTTCTTTCTCTTTTGAGAAAGAGTCTTGAAGCCTCAACTTAGGCTGGCCTCAAACTCATAGCAATCCTTCTGCCTCAGCCTCCCGAGTGCTGGGATTAGACATGCGCCATCCTGCCCAATTCTTGATGTTTGTTTCTAGTAAAATCTAGTAATAAGTTCTGGTTATTTTATTTCACTAATTCATATATAGTTGCAAAAAAAGCCTATAATTTTGTATTACAATCTTTTAAAACTCTTATTATAGGTACATTAGATATAATTTTTATACTTTTCCAGAACTCATTGTTCTTGTTCTTTTGTATTGTTCACTGTATTTGTTCTTTTACAATACAAAATGGACACATTTGGGACATTGAAATTGGCTAGGAAAACAGTGCCAAAAGATCTGCAAAAGAAAGACCTGAAAAAGGGAGAATTGTGGCTAAATGTGGCTAAATGTGGTTAGCAACTAACACAAGACTTAATATAATAAACCAATGAGCTCTAACAGACACACGCTGACCTATACCCAACAACAGGGGGCTGAGTTTTCATATCAGAGGGAAAGTCTGTGTTATGAAATGGAGAGACAAAAAAGACATCTCCTTATTGTCAACTATTCATAATACCCAAACCACAGAACTTGGAAGAAGAAATGAAACTTAAAAAAAATTCCAATATTAATAGGTTCGTGATTCTAACCCCATAGGTAGTGTTGGCAAGAACTGACCAGCATGTAACAAGCTCTCCTACAATCTAAAGCAAGGAAAAATATTGTTATAAATATTCGTGCACTTTCTGAACAAAACAAGATGGAACTCACTTTTTTACTCAAAACAAAGTGGTTTTAAAAAGTCATTTACACTGTAGATTAGGTCTAGTAGACCAAATAATGAACAATACGGCACAGTGAGATGCCAGCCAGGATGTCCAGCATCCGCATCTTCACTGTTACACTTAGTGGGCACTTTATTGAAATTGTACCAACCACAAAAAAAAGAAAAGGCCAACACGACCGTGTGAACAATATTGCAAAAATAATTCAGAAAGAGGCCACATACTACTGTCCAGATTGTAATGCTGCATTGTGTATTGACTGCTTTAAGATACACAATTCACAGGAAAATCATTGAATAAATTTGATAAAATTGTCATTTTTATATTTCCTGTTATCTTATTTTTTAAAATGCCATCCTGTATTTTTAACTGGACTGGTAAGTGGTTTGATCACCCTTATGAGTGGTATTGACCTGACATTTTTTCATGCACTATCTTTGTTTGAAAGAAATGAAACTAGAACAATTCCAGTGTTGGTCAGTGATTATAACTGGGGTTGTGCTGGGCTTGTGGAATGAGTTGGGAAGTATCTCCTCATAAAGTGTCCTAGAATGAATCTGCACAATATTGGTACTATATCTTTCTTTCACCGGCACATCCATCTGAGCCTAGAGTTCTCTTGGTGGACAAACTACTTTTTCTAGGTGGTCCCTTTAGGCTTCACCTAACTGCTCAAGCTACTCGAGAGATGAAGTAGGAGGGTGGATGCCAAGGACTGGGGGAAGCAGGAAATGATGAATTATAAAGTGTGGTCTAAATATACAGTGAACTTTAAATAGTAAAATTTGTTACGGTAAAAGGTACATTGTCACTACTGTCCTCAGAATACTCCCCCTTGCTTCAAACACATTTGTCCCATCATCCCTGCAATTCTGGAAATGCTCTTTAATGAGGTATGAATAAAATTATGGCAAAGCTGGGTGTAGTACTGCCTGCTTGGATGCCCAGCACTCAGGAGGCTGAGAGAAGAGGAATGCTGTGAGTTTGAGACTAGCTTTGGTTACATGGTGACATCAAGGCCGGCATGAACCACACAGAGATCCTGTCTCAGAACAACCCAAAAAGTACAGTGAATGCGGCTGCCGCAGGCGATCCACTGAAAAGACAGGCTCTAAAAATATCACAGTGTGTCCGCATCACACTTACTCACTGGATCCGGCAGCACGCAACTTCCGACTCTTTCCCCAAGTCAAGGTGACCACAAAAGAGAAATGTTTTGAACTGATGCAGGACAACAAGGCAGCTACAACAGTGCAACTAGAGACACTGGTGGAAAGAATTCTGGAACTGCTTCAGAGAGTGGCAAGGAAACGGGATCAGTGTGTTCGATGTGGATGGAAGTATTTTAAATGTATTAATAATGTGTATTTTATTGTAATAATATTCTTAAAAAGTAAACATTTACCATATTTTTATCATACCACATATTGTTTAACAGGTGTAGTTTCACTTTTGCAATATGAAAAAGTTCAGAAGGTGGGTAATAGTTGCACATCCATGTGAATATACTTAATGCCAGTAAACAATACACCTAAAAATGGTTAATGTGGGGGCTAGGGATATAGCTCAGCTGCACAAGTGCCTGCCTGGCAAGCACAAAGTCCCAAGTTCGATTCCTGATACAAAAAAAAAAACCTGGCTAATACGGTAAACTTTAAATTATGTATAATTTATAATTTTTAAACTGTATATATTGTTGAGTCTATAACAAATGAAATATAATATATTTGTCAATAACAAAACTGCATTAGGCTAAGGAAATGACTCCAGATAGTAAGTTATATCCACAGGGATAAATGAAGAGATCAAGAAATGATAAATGAGAAAGTTACAATAACCAAAGCTGCAAATATACTTTCTTTTCTCAACTTTGTAAAGAGATGTAAAATTATGTAAAGTAGCTGCAGCTGGGTGTGGTGCCACATGCCTGTAATCCAAGAATTCTGGGAAACAGAGGCAGAAGGATTGCAAGTTTGAGCTTTAGTGAGATCCTGTGAGATTCAGGCTACTGAAATTGACTCAGGAAGAAAAAGACAATCTGAATATAATGAGTAAAGACACTGAAATCCCTGTTAGTAAAAATTACCACAAAGTTAAGCCTATGCCCAGATGCCATCACGGTGAGGTCTATAGAACATTTAAAGAAGAATTAATACCATTTCTTCACTAGTCTCCAAAAATTAGAAGATGAGGAAATACTCTGCAATTCATTCTGTGAAGCCAGTATGATCCTGATATCAAAATGAGATAAAGACAGCACAGGAAAACTAAAGATGAATTATCTCATATGAATATGAATACAAAGCCCTCAACTAAATACTGAAAACTTGAGTCTGGTAAAATATAAGAAGTATACATCATGACCAAATGGGAATTATCTCAGAAATGTAAGGCTGGCCACCAAAAAACAGTTAATGTAACATACCACACAAATACAATTGGGCTGGTGATATAGCTCAGTGGCACAAGTGCCTGCCTGGCAAGCACAAGGTCCTGAGTTTAATTACCCGGTACCAAAAACAAACAAACAAACAAAAACACACAAGTACAATTAAAAACGAAAGCAACCATCACAGAAATATAAATGCATTTGCAATAAGAATGTGGAACTTTTTGCACCACTGGTAGGAATGTAAAACGGTACAGTTAGTTTGGAAAACAGTCTGAAATTTCATCAAATGTTTAAATGTGAAGTTACTAAATGACCCAGCAATTCCACTCCTAGATATATATCCAATAAAACTGAAACCTTACAAAAACTTCCACAAGTGTTCACAGCAGCATTATTCATATCAAAAAATGAAAGCCCCACAAATGTCCATGAGTTGATGAATAAACAAAATCTATACAATATTATTTGGCCACATATAATGATGTATGGATACAAACTACAACACACATGAGCCCTGAAAACATTACGCTGAGTCAAAGAAGCAAAAACAAAACACCACATTTTCTTTAAGACCCGCTTTAGGGGGCCGGGGATATAGCTCAGTGGCACAAGTGCCTGCCTGGCAAGTGTAAGATCCTGCGCTTGATTCCCAGTATCAAAAAAAACAAAAACAAAAACTAAAGACACTCTTTAAATCACTGTCCAAAACAGGCAAATCTACAGAGAACAGAAAATATCTGTCCTTGTTTAGGGATGGACAATTTAGGAGACAATGGGGAATGAATGCTAACAGGTATAGGGTTTCTGTAGGAGGTTAGTGGAAATGTTCTAACACTGTGGTGATGACTATGTAACTCTATGAACATACTAAAACCACTGAAACGTACATGTTAAATGGGTATGCTGAATGACATGTGAATTATATTTCAAAAATATACTAAAAAATCTATAACATAAACAGTAGAACACAACTAACAAGACACTCACCTCTCTCTCCATTTCATCTTCCTCTTCTAAAAGATCATACACCTGCTCTAAAAGCTGAACCCCTAGGCCCTGGATGACGTCAGCTCTCAAGACTTCAAGTACTCTTCTGATCTTTTCAGAACCTGGCACGACAGGTAAAAAGTAGTAACGAAAACAGGAAAAAAAAAACATTCTCACCAACACTGAAAAAAACCCACAATATTCTTTCAAAAGTGTTTTTTTTTTAAATCTTGATAGGTTTGGTTTAATTATATATATATAATATATATACATATATATATATCATATATAATGTATAACATAGATAGATATGTATTTTTAAAATTTATCTTGGGATCTTTCTTTTTTTCTTTTTTGCAGTACAAAAACCAGGAACTTGTACATGCTAGGCAAGTACTCAATCATTGAGCTATGTCTGCAGTCTAATATTTTTTTTTTTTTTTAATTTTAGAAACATAAAAGTACAAAACCATATTGACAAACAGACACCCATTATCATAGAAAATAGTACAATCACAACTAATCTATAGACAAGGTGATATGGTCTCAACAGTAGTTGTTGCTTTATCCATTGATATCTTCGAATTGTAGATGTATGGACCCATATACAGAAATGCAAATTTAGTCAGACAGTTGATCCTCTCAAAAAAAGAAAAAAAAAAAAAGAAAACACAAGAACCAAAAATCCAAAGACAAGAAAGAAAACAGGCATACATCA
>PVLD010019567.1:0-36066 GCA_004027595.1 Dinomys branickii
CACAGTCGAATATGGCAAGATGTTATATTAGTTGGGATTCCTTTTACTATTAACAATCACAATTTTACTTAAACTGTCTTATAGGAAATATAAATTTATTAGTTTCTGCAACTAATGTTCAGATATGATTAGATTCAGGTGTTTAGAAAATGTCATCAGATATCAGACTTAAAATGATTTGAACTTGAGTCTGCTTTCCCATATAGGTTCCATTCTACTTCTGCCTTTACTGGGAAAGACATGACTTCTTGCAGCTTCAGGCTTATCTTTTCTTCTCTTCCCCTCCCCAGAAAAAAATAAGAGATTTTTCTTTTTCAAAATCTTCAGTAAAATATTTCTCATGTGAAGCACTTTGGTTCTGATAAAGGGATCTATCTACCCTCAAACCAATCACTGCTGCCAGTGGGAAGGACCGATGGAGATATGAAAATCTTGGACTGGTCAATTCTTGGAAAGTGTATTCTGTTGTCTGAGAAAGGATCTTAGTCTGTATTTCACAGCTACAATAGAGTTGACAGAGAATGGAAAATTATTTCTCACAGTCTTGGAGGCTGAGAAGCCCAAGATCAAAGTGCTAGTGGGTTCAATGTGTGGTCAATGTCCCACATCCGCTTTAAACACTCTGCCTTGAATGCTGCATCCTCTGGGGGAGAAGAATATAATGTCCTCACAGGGCAAAAAGCAGGACACATAAAGGACTGTATGAAGCCCTTTTATGAGGGCTTATAATCCTCTGAGGGAGGAATGCTCATGACCTAAATAGCTCTTAAGAGTTTGACCATAAAGTTTCAACACATGGATTTTGGAAGGGACACATTCAACCCATTGCATTGGAAGGAAGAGAGGGCGCTGAGGAAGCTGCAGGAACAGGTGTCTGCCTCCTTAGCTCAGTGGCTGGCAACTTTTTTTCCCATCATGAACTAGCATTAGATTGTGCGTGACTAAAGCAATGCTTAGGAAATGCAAGACCTCCTGAGAACCGTGTATCTGCTTTAGGAGGACAATATGGGTAAAGGATGCTAGACTTTACACCCACTGGATTAATGTATTAACAAGATAAGCACAGAGTTTAAGCAGCAGAGAGTATGTAGGGCTCAATGGAATAACTGTTGGAATAATTCCTGTGGGAGTGGGAAAGGAAGTTAGTGAAAACATAAAAATTTACAAGTGGTCTTAAGGCTAGAGTTATAATTGGAGCCATAATTTTAGAGTCATTCCAAATTAATGTGATGGGTGATATTTTTTCTAGTTATGGGCAAGGAAGGTGGTATTGGAACTGGGTCATGTTGGAAATCTTGCTTACATCTACTGTGGAGTGGGGAGTAGGGAAGATGAATGAGGGAGAAAACCAGAAAGTGATGGGCCAGTGTGATGATGAGGGTAGAAGAATACTTAATGACAGCAGACTAACCCCCTTTCTCCTACCACATTATGGGGCCACTGAATAATACCATTTGAAGCACATCCCAACGATAGCCTAAGGGATTAACAAAGTCCTGTACCTTCTTCTATTTTCATATAGTTAGCGACAGATCATTACTCAACTACCAAGCTTTCTAAGGAACAGAGAAGCATCTTCTAGAATGAGGATTAGTGTGTAGGGTGGGATAAAAGGTCTCAAATTATCCCGTACCATCTATCATGTTCGTGATCCCTGAGATAGTCACTGAAAGGTAGAAGGCAGCTTTTAGGATTTTTTTTCCTACGATCTTTACTGGAGCTCTCCAGTGACAAAAGAGAAGAAAAAGTGTGCAGGGGACTGGGACTAGGGGGTTGGATGATCCTTAAGAGAAAGCAGAAAAGTTCAAAAGCTAGAAAAATAATTTTTTTAGTGGTACTGAAGTTGAACTCAAGGCCCTTGGACTGAGCTTTGTCCCTGGTCTCCTTGATTTGAAGACAAATTCTCATGAGTTTGCTATGTTTCTTTAGAGGAAGCTTGTCATCTTCCTACCTTAACTTCCCAGAGGGCTATGAATACAGGCACGTACCACCATGCCGGGCTGAGCACTAGAATTTCCGTGAAGGGTGTTACAGTGAGAAGTCATTGATAGGTCTAGGACATGAGATACCTGTGGTGATAGTAAGGGATTCAGCTTTAATATTCCAGAGGAGTCTTGGGGATAGGTATGCAAAGTAATGAGTCACAAGAATTACTGACAAAGCACTATAAGAATTGTTAGAGGCAATCAAATGACCATGGTATAGCTGTGCTGCCAAAGAGGACTTCATAGAAAAGGTAGCATTTGGAAGAGCATGGAAGAAAGTGGAGGGCTGTGGTAGGCACACAGGAGTGACTTTAGCAGCAAAACCTTAAGTGATACAATGTTTACCTTTTTCTGAATAATCATAAAGACAAGGATTCCTGTGTTTCTACCATTAAAGATCCCAAGACAATTTTTCACTAAATGTAACTGTGTCCTGTTTATGAACATCTTCTTGAGCCAGGCTCTGTGTAGGACTTGGTGATGCAGGATGGCAGAACCCAGGCCCTGAGTCTAATGCTACAGTTTGTCCACTGCTGGCGGAGAACAATATGCACGCAGACCATGGTGCAAGCAGAAATGTGCAAAGCTCCAGGTGGAGACTGAGAATCAGTTCCTTGTAAGGTGGATCCTTATGGAAGTGATGCTAACGAAGCACAGATTACAGAATAATAAAATGATAATAAAACATATAGTTATGTAATACTTACTAAGTACTTTACATATGTAAACTCATCTTTTATAAGTAGTTTACATACATAAACTCATATTTAATCTTTAAAGCCAGCTCCAGGAGATAAGTTCTATTATTGCCTTCACTTTACCAATGAAGAAATTGGTTGAATTGGTTATATACAGACTGAAGAAGACTTGACCAAGTCCACATAACTAGTAAGCATTTGTGCCTAGGCTCAGCCCAAAGCAGGCTATCTTGCAGTTCAGAGTCTTGACCACTAACTACCTCATGCCATGTAAGAAGTTTCTCCTTCAGTGAAACATGATACAGCAGGAAGCCAAATGTGGGAAGGTGTGAGAGAAAATGGAATGTGCCAGAAGTCACAAGCAATCGAGTCTTGCTAGATGGAGCTGTACATAATTAAAGGTGGAGAGAAGCAGGAAAGTCATCTGAGAAAGTTTAGTTTTTAATCTTGTGAACCACTCAAGAGTATAGAGAGAAACCTTCATGGAATATAGTCAGAGCCATGGTTCAATTTTCATTTTAGAAAAAAATTAAGACCAAAATATGGAGGTATTAGAAGGAGTCAAACCTAGACACAAAGAACACTAAAGTGTTTTGTAAAGGTGGCAGATAAGAAATGATGGGATAAACAAGGACATTTGCCATTGGCAGCTTAGGTACTGGGCTGATTTGGAAGGGTTCTTGGTACACTGTAAGGGCTCTCCACTTTTTTCTCTCCCTCCTGGAACTCATTTATTTCCCTATTGTCAACAAGCACATTGCTTGCATTTCCTTCCTTCTTCCCTCCAGGCAGCTGTGCACAATTGCAGACAACTGCTGAGGGTGAGAGAGGGTAGAAATCCAGGGTATTTCTTCTTTCTTAACGTGGCAGAGTCTTCAGCAGGGATTGCCTCCCTGACTCAAGATGCAGGTGGTTAATTTTCCCACCACTACCTCAGTTCCTGTGGGGCAACTCTGCGATGATTAGAGTTCTTGCTCAATGGCCCTCGTTTCTGGGCTCTGCTAACACTACTTTCTCACTTTGTCACTTTATCCCTAACAGTGACAGCAGTTTGCTGCTCCCTCTCATCTCTGAGTCACCTTACCTTCCGCTGTGTTACTTCTTTCCATCACTTGTCTTACACTGTTTTATATTAATTCTGTGTTTGCAACTAGACGTACAGGGCTTCTGCTTTCCTGGCTGGATCTGGACTGATACACACATCCCAAAGCCCAACCACATAACATGTGAGTCTCTCCAGGCCGGACATACAAATAAATTAAAAGAAATAAAGAAACTGAGCCAGGCATGGTGCTGCACACCTGTAATCCCAGCACTCTGAGAGGCTGAGGTAGGACTGCAAGGTTGAGTCAGCCTTGGCAACTTCTCTTAGTGAGACTCTGGTTCAAAACAAAAACTGAGAAAACGAAGAGGAACATAGCCAGCGCAAAGGTCCTTGGCTCGGTTCCTAGTACAAACAAACAAACAAACAAAAAAAAAAAAAAAGGAAAGAAAAAGACAAAAAGAAAAGGAAATTGCCTAAGAAAGGCAAAGGGTAACGGCAGTCCTGTGCTATCAGGACCAGCCCTGCCACCAGAGTACAGACTGAACAAGTTATATGTTGAGGGACATTCGTAGAATACGATTATCATTAAAGAATCCCCTTGCATATTTTGCCTTTTATTTCAGTAATTTATCTAATCTGAAACTGGACCTGCAATATCTGGATCTGGGATGCCCCCCAAAGCCTGTGATTAATGACCTGATCTCATGGAAGTGCCATTGGGAGCTGGTGGAACCTTTCAGAGCTAGGGCCCGGAGGAGGACTTTAGGTCATGAGGAAGGGCGCCCTTGGTAGGGAATGTTGGATCCTGGGCTCCTCCTCATTCATTTTGGTGCCCGCCATTTGGGTGGGTTATTTTGCTCTGCACATGCTCCACCCATGATATTCTGCTTTTATGTCAGAGCCCCAAAGCAATCAAACCTTTTTTCATTATAAGCTGATTATCTCAGTATATGTTATAGTAACAGAAAGTTTCCTAACGCAAGACCTTATAACTCTTTTAAATAAGCATAAAAATGTTAAAATTACTAAAGAACTAAAATGTTATCTGTAGCCAACAGTATGAACTTTATTTAAACTTTTATAATATTCTTAGCTCTTTTATGGCTTACTGAAATTTCAACTAGTTATTTATCTGCCATTTGTGCTTTATTCTGAATATCTTTAGAGATGATGGTGATGTATATTTCAAGAAAATTATGACATGATCCACATAAGTATTATTGTAGTTGTTAATTATTTTGGAAGTCATGATTGAGAGCACATTGTTTCATTTTGTACAATTAGTAATCCAAATCCTCAGTGTGTGAACTCTGTAATGGTTATATTTTTTAGTATTTTTTAAAACTTGTAGCTAGTATTAGATAATGTATTAAATTAAATAGCTAGTATTGCATAATGTATTAAATTAAATATAGCAGACAAAAATAATTCCAGGAATGTTATTTTGCCTTCTAATTTTATGAATAAAATGAAGGAAAATAGGAAAAATGATTAATGACAAAGAGTCTTCTTACAATTTGGCATTATTTTCTCTCAGTCTCACTGTGTATCATTTAGTTTTAATAACATTTATGATTATTCAATAAAAGAATCAACTTATATATAATGTTTTTATCAGTAAGAAAGAAATCTAATTACATGTTCTTTCATGTTCCAATTATAAATTTGTACTATCTTACTATATACAGGAGGGTGGAAATTGAGTGTATTAACTATATAGTCAACTGAGATGTGTCCAGGACAAATAAGGCTCACAATGAGAAGCTTGGGGTCCCCAGTTTCTTAGGGGGAAAGTGTCAGTAGTAAAGCAGCTAACTGAAATTCTAGCTCTAGGGAAAGCCATTCAGGTCAACACACTTCTTGAGGGGAAAAAGGTATTCTCAAGTCAAAGGAATACTGCCCTGAAATCTCATATAGTGTTTTTAAAAGGATCTTCATAGTAATGCTTTTTATCTGGTGGTCTATAAAACATAAGCCCATTGTCTTTAACATTTTTCTCTTGATTTTGTTTTTGACTATGATTTCCTTTTACATTTCTTTCTTCTGCATTCCTTAGAAACGCAATGTTGGTCTGCACATTTAAATCAGATAAAAAGGCAAGGGACTTTCGTGAAAATGATGCTCAGAGAAAGAAAGTTCTTTTTCCTTCACATGAACCTACCTTATCTTTCTTCTTTAAAGGTCTTTTGCTAATGAAACTTCATAAAGGTACTCATTATATATTTTTGGATTTTTTTAAGGAGTAGACTCTTCTACCCCTTGAGGATTTTTATGTCTTTGTAAATTTCTTGCCACTTTGTTACTATTTTACATTTTTCACTTTTTAAATACTGTGGGTTACCCAGTAGATAGACTCCAAACTGCTACCCTTTAGGATTCTGAGTTCGAACAGTGTTGTTGGCTACATTTTACAGCAAGATTTGGAATCAGGTGCTTTGTCAGTCATTCCAACTAATTTAACCGCTTTTCTTCAACATGTTATACTGCAAGCAAAACCCATTATTTTTTATGGTAGAATGAGGAAAAAAATTATGTTAATGACATTTAAGAATAATTGCAGGCACAGCAAAATCTCCCGTGCTCCTTGGTTAGTATGAAACACATTGCTTCACATGTCTTGTTGTGGTGTTTTAAATGGAATGCACTCAAGTTGTAGCAAGTTCTTCCTCTGAACGTTGTTCTCCGCACTCTTCTACTGATACCATCACGTAAAAAGCCTGCTTCTGTGTGTGAGAGATAGAATTTCCCCAGGGCCCTACAAAACATTTAATGAAGTGTGAAGCACAAACATTTCATTACAACATATTGTGTGCTTTTGCCTTTAATAACTACATTCTTCACCCAAGAAGTCTCAACAGCTTTCAAAAATGAATTACAGTAGTATTATTTTCCCCAGCATATAGTTTTTCCATGACAGAAACAGCACTTTCCTAAACTATTGTATTTATTAGCAACCTGTTGCCCTTCGACACTAGTGCCATTTTCGTCGACCCTGATGGAGTGTGTATCATTTAAACTTCCTGTAAAAATTATTAAAATAGCTTCACGTTATTGGATTCTTTTTCCCTAACTGTAGGCAACCATCACCAAAAATGACGCCCTCAAAGGGGAAGTGTGAAGTCGTGGAACATTATGTTTAGTGGACGATTACATTCTCTATTGCAGAGGTGTGAGCGTTTAATTGAGACATTTAATGAGATTGGGGAGGTTTCCCTGTTGAAAAGGGCACAAAGGCCTCAGGTAAAGACCGAATCCCTTTGTCTGACTATTCTCCACTTCAGTGGGCTCCAGGGAAATCTTCATCTCCTGCCTTTATTCTCTCCCTCTCCTAAAGCACCCTCCCCCATTAGCTGTTTTGTACACATTATGAGCTCGAGCACAACTTGCCCTAGTGACCCTGGGCTTTTGACAGCAGAAGCTGACATTTGCCCAATCCTATAATTCCAAATGAACTTCAAAAAGTCTTTAAATATTTACCATATACGTGTATCCATGTACCATACCCCAAACAACAACCTTTTCACAAATTCAAACCAAGCAAAAACAAGAGAAACAGACCTATTCAAGGACCTTCACACATCCTGAGGAAACTGGCATTTGGAATGGGAACATTTCCTTAATTTCTAATGACACTAGGTTCCTTCCGATGGAGTGTCCTTTGTAATGTTTCCTTAGCATGACTGCTTCCTATTTTCTTAAGTATCATATCTCCTTGATTATTAGTTTCCAGCGATAGTTTGTAAAGGAATATTTGTGGGAATTATAAGAGGAAAGTTATGGAGTTGATTTATTTATAAAGTTTTACGTGCTTTGGGCCAATGCTGTATTTGTATAATCAGATAGCTTGTTTTTATTGAGAAATTTTGTTTGGTTTTTGCTGCTGTGAATTATTAGGGAACTTGGAAAAACACCCATCTTACCTCTACTTTTTAAAATAAGGTTATATTTCACTAAGCAAAAATATATTTATATGATTCCTTGAAATATTTTGTGTTCATAGTTACTTTCCTTGTCTCTGGGAAAAAAAGTAGCCAATACTCTCAAAGTAAAGGAAGAGAAGTTCGCTCTGGCTCTTGGGTTAGAAGTTTGTCCTTACGTAATTGGTGGGCTCTAGCACAAGCACATGTGGAAGGGTCTGGCAGAAGGAAGCTGCTCACGTCATGGCAGTCAGGAAGCAGCGAGTGAAGGGAAGATCTGGGATGGAGATTAAACACTCCCAAAGCAGGCACACAGTGACCTGCCTCTTTTGACCAGATTCCCCTTCCTAACAGCACATCAGCTATAATCCAATCACCTTCCAAACCCATGAGGCTTTGAGGGCTACTTTAGACCTAATACATCACATGTTCATTAAAATGGAAACTTAATCCAGAATTATTTTTATTAGCACTGGTCCCAGAAACTGCTTTTAAATTACTCAATAATTCTGCAGTTGAAGTAAGAGTCTGTTACTAACTTGAAAGCAAGGTGGAAGGCACCAGAGGAAGGTAAGTTCTGCTTGTTGGTGAGCTGGGGCATTGGGAAGAGCAATATCCAGTGACAATGAGCATATTATGAATATGTGTGAAATTTTGTCTTGTTCCATGATGGTCCACATAGTTTTTCAGCAAAGTGAGTTATCTAAATGTTCTTTAGCATTGCTAATTTTAAATTCATTCTTTAATTACAAGTAGCATATTTATGAATATTAATATGAAATACTCATTATTTTACTTTCCTGGATTCTTGGAACCTCACTTGTTGAGAATTTTATAAAAATCTGTGTTCCTAGCCAATGAGTGAGGTTCAATTGGCTCATTCAACTGGATAAAGTTCTTGGGGAGGTTTTCACAGAAGACCTAACAAGGTTATTTCAGTCATTTATTAATCCATGAAATATAAATATCATTAGAAGTTTATGGATAGATTCGTGTCCTAAACAAACGTATATCTTTTTGGTGGAAATGAGACAGTTGAATAAATTATCTTTTTCTTGCATTTCAAGTACACTCAAATAATGTTAACTGGTATTGACAGAAAAAGGGTGTGGTAGGTGAGGATCCTATTTCTCTGCTTCTTGGTTCTTTGTAGTTTTTTGGTAAATGAAATAACTTATTTTAAAGAATCATAGTTTGTTGATTTGATTTAAAAATTCCTTAAAAGCCACCCTAAGTTTGTCAAAGACTTCATTTTTCTTTTCTTCACTTTCCTTTGCCTTTATTTGGTACACAGCTATACGTTAACTGCTGCATTTATTTGTTGGGAAACTCTGATGGGAAGTACAAAGATGAACAGGCAAATTATGCTCTCTACTGAACATGGCATGGATTGCAGATGAATTCTTACCCTCTCTTACTGACCTATTTTTACAGCGCTTCTTGGTGTTACATTGGATGGACATTTAAAAATGACATTTCTCGGAGTCCTTTGTCGCTAGGATTCCACATGGGCGGCACTAGGCTTCACCAAATAAATGCACCCACATAAGGCTTTGCAGAGGAGAGTGAGCAACATGAGCTGAGGTTCATGTGTGGAGAAACTGAATGTTGTGGTGGAAGCATTTGATTTTCCCAAGGCATCTGAGATGTTAGTTTCTGTTTTGGGTCTTTGCTATTGTATGTACCATGGATCGAGAGGAGACAATAGCAATAGAATTTCAATACAGACAATTCCTTTCGGAGTAGCCACACAGTTCTTTTGGCTGCACTGTTCCCGAATGTGGACAGTCTAAACTTGATTTGCTGGCTCTCCCAAAAATCCTATAAACTATGTTGTAACCTGCCATCAATCTCATGGAAGCTGCAATAGAGTCTGTTGTCTGCATCAAACAACCCTGAGTTTTACCCTATGCAATTGGTAGGTATTGTGGAAACACATACTAGAATATTAAGTAAGTGAATTTGTGCTATAGGAAGGTAAAGATAAGTTTGTATGAAACACAGGATGAAGAGTTATTGTTGCTTTCTTGGGTGTTCAGAGAGATAGAGATGTTGATAAAGGAGAAATGCTTTAAACATGAATAAAGCCACGTTGTGGAATGGGGAAAGGGCACACACACCAAGCACAGGACGAATATAGAACAAGAGACAGGCTTTGGACTAGAGCATGGGAGCATAATAAGAATAATGAGAGATAATGAGGCAGAATGTTAGGAAGATAAATAGGAAATAATGAGACACTGAAATATTTGTGTAAGATGGATAAGAATCATTGATTGATTTGTTCATTTAACAAGTGTTTCTTGAGACCCTCTTCTGTGCCAGGCATTGTGCCAGATAGAACTCTGCCTCATTATGATTAATTTAGTAGTGAAGTAAAGAATAGATTTTAGCGATGGAAGCAGTGAAGGCAGGGAGCCAAGCTTTTACCATCCTGTAATGAGAGATAATGAGCGGTGACATCAGGAAAAGTTTACTGTATTATTATATGGATTATTGACTTCTTTTGTTCCCATTTTAATCACACAGCACAATGTTTGGCTTCACTATATTAGTTAAGAATTCTGATGTATGTATTTACACATACATGATGTGCTGTGATTTGCTCATGATTTCATGTATACATAGCTGATTGCCTCTCCTGATAATCTAGGTATACAGTAAAAACATAATAAGTGCTTCTTGATTGGAAGATTTTAGAAATCTCCAAGTTTATATGAGATATGCAGAAATTTATCAGGAAACTCCAAGCCCCTATAAAGCCACATGCAAGCCATGGTGATTGCAGAACTATTAGCTCAAACTTATCTCAGCTGAAAGAGGAAACCTAGCCTCCCTGAGAATGCCTGAGAGTCCTTGAACTATAGGTTTGGAGAGGAGAAGGAAATTCAGGATTACTGAATTTCATATTTTCTGTTCTCAAATTCTTGGGTAATTTAACTATCTTATTTTTGCCCTCTTGTCCCAAGGTAAACAGCATCCTGACTCCTTTACTGACCAAGCTAATAACATTGGCCTTGCTACAGTGCAGACTATTACAGGTGGGTGAGAACTAAAGGGAGCTTTTATATGAAAGCAAACAAGTGTGTTTTAAAGGTACTTAGGAAGTCCTGCTCCTAACAGTCCTTTTGGGCACCTGATCCCTGTCTGTCTCTCTCCAGGCATTTCTGTCAGATGCGTGTTCACGGTGCACTACTTGGCCTATTCTCTCTGTTTCAGGGTTCTTTTCATCTCCTTCCTTTCCATTTTACTCCAGTCTCTAATTCCTATTAGTTTTGTAAGTGGAACAGGTCAACTGTCGGTTGATTCAGTACTCTCCTCCAGCCTGCTCTTTGGGGTTCTAACTTCCCCAGTGCTTCATCTGCACCCACCCCGGAATTATCCTAAACACACAGGCAACTTATTTGTTGAGAACACACATTCATTCTGCTGCACAGAGAGTAACCAATAGCCTGTGTCCCAGGGAGATTACTCTGTTGGAGGACTTGTCTTCCTTTCAGAGAAGGGAGAGAAAACTGGCAGAATAAATTGTTGCCAGCTTATGGATCATCAAGCCAATGGAATTAAAATGTCAATTTTAAAACTGTGTGAAGCTGGGCCTATAGCTCAGCAGCACAGTGCCTGCCTGGCAAGCGTGACATCCTGAGTTCAATTTCTGGTACAAAAGAAAGATAATTGTGTTAAATTCTTAACAATTAGAAATAGTGAGTCTAGATTATGAAATTTTTTCTTTAAAAAGAACTTGTCTAAAGCATAAGAAATAAACCTAATATATTAGTAGATTCCATCACAGCAACAATAAAACATCACTTTTGAAGGAGTAGTTATGCTCAGTAAAAACCAAATTTACTTCACTGCCTTTTGAAGTTTAAATTCCAAACACTTCAGTATGGATCAACCAAATTTTGAGAATATACATATATACATATGTGTATAATAAAGATTAATACATGTGTATATAAATATACACATATATGTGTATAATATTATAGTTATATCATTATCAATTTTAATATTATAAATAGAAATATCTATTATACACATGTATATCAATATACACGCCTATACATGCATGTGTGTAAATAAATACATTTATTGTATACATGTATATTAATCTACATGTGTATATGAAACACACATATACATATATAGTATCATATACACATATACAGTATATATAGGATCATACACATGTATATGAAATACACATATACACATATATACATGTACACACATAGTATATATGTATATACATATATACCACTGATGCTATGTATGTACATAATTCTATATAATTGAATATATATTTATATGTACACCTAATACATACATATAGTTCTGAAATCCTTGCAACACAATATTTTTATTAGATGGTACAAAATAAGCAAAACCCATACTCCCTTGCTCACCTGTGAGCCACAGATGTATTGACTGCTGTGAAATCAGAAGTCAATTAGCAAAGGCGGCAGAGCTTCTAAAGCAAGGGAGGGTATTCAGTTAAGTCAGAAAGCCTCTGAACTCTTTTCTCGGTCTGGTGAATCTGGTGAGTCTTCTGAGGCTGGCTTACACTGACACCCGCCCAAACCTGAGAAAGAGATGAACACCAGAGGGTGCCCAAAAGTCATTTTCCAGTCTGCGCCCTGGCTTCCAGCTGCAGCTGGACAAGCAATCTTTAGAACTTTAGCTATTCTAGAGGGTCAAATGTAAGGATTGGTTTTTAATGGTCTGTGGCCCACATCAACTCTCTTTTCTGCATAGGTTTGATCTTTTCAGTTCAGAAATTTTCGCTACTTTGGATGGCTACATATTCAGTTTTTGGCAAAAGATTTATGTACCTATGACAGGATCATCTCAGCCTCTCTTATCTTGAACTCACCAAAGTATTTCCTCCAAAAAATTTTAAAAACAGAATTTATTGTAGGCCTTTTCTAAATATGAAAATAATGCATTTTTGTTTTTAGAACTTTGAAACAAAAAATGATCGTCACATCTAGAGATGAGCACTGTGAACATTATCCAACCTTTTACCCTATTCATATAAAATATAAATATGTGTATAAATGTATATTTATATTCCATAAAGATGACAAATATACTGCAACTTAGAAGATTTTAAAAACCAAAATTTTATTATGTTATAGTTCTGAAAATCAGAAGTTTGAAATGGGTTTTGCTTGGTAACATCGAGGGGCCACGGGAGTTCTCAAGGAGGATTCATTTTCTTGCATTTTCTAAACTCTGCCTGCAACCCCTGGCTCATGGCCCCTTCCATCTTAAAATCCCATACCAGCCAAGGGAATCTCCCTTGCAATTCCTCTCTTGTCCTAACTCTTTTGCTGACCTCTTCCCCTTTTACTTCAGTCACCGTGTGATTACTCTGGACCCATGTAAATAATCCAAGATAACTCCTCCTGACAACATCATCTAATCAGTGACCTTAGTTGCATCTACAGCCTTAACTTCCCCTTGCCATGTAACACCACATATCACTGGTTCTGCAGGTTAGGAAAGGACCATCTTTGAGTAGCCAGTATTCTGTGAACCGTGTTTCATTTCTTGTCAGGAAAAATACAACATAGCAAATAAATTGTAATGAATTATAGAATTATTATGCAATTTGAATTTTATAGTCACATGACTTATATGGATGATATCTGTGTCACTTTCCGTATGTTTACTTGTACTGTAAGATTCTAGAAAAATCCTTAAGCTTCTTTCTGTACAATTTCTCTTTTAAAGATTGGACTTCGGGCACCAGCTTTGTCACTCTCACTTGGACAGTCATATATTTTGATGAGCAGCAATAACACATGAATGCTAGAAAGGCAAACTTGAGAAAGACCTTCATCATTTTGAAAGAAATCTACATGGATATATTTCTTACTCAGCACTGGAAAAAATGTTCTGCTTGCATTTTTGTGGTTTTCCTTTTGGTGATTAAGGCCTGAAGGATTTCAGAGTACAGTACCTTCTTGACTTTGGTGTTGCTTTTTGGTAAGGTACAAAGAGGTTACAAATGGTCCGAAGAGGTTACAGATAGATTGAACTTTGTAGGCGTCCTTCTAATGAGTATATTTCAAACCCAGTTTAGAAGATGTGATTCCTTCCAGAGTACAAGTGATTTAGAAATATTTGTGTAGTTTTCCATGCATAGTATGTGTATCTTTAGAGTTATCTCTCCCATGCTGTATTGCTACAGCAGAGTAGGCTGCTAATAGGACCCTGCTCAAATGAACTGAGTGTGAAGAGCCACTCTATAAAAATAAAAATTTGCAGTATGGTCTAAGGAAAAGTGATTGAAATGTTTTCCCTTAGAGTAAGCTTAGAAGGAGGGGCAGAAAAGGCAAAGGGCAGCCACGACATCTTGGCTTCATCTAGATGTGCTCCATAGCAAAAGAGCAAACAGCCCAGACACCGTCTTAGCACCTCTGCTTTTCAGAACACAGTTGGATGCAATGTCAACATCGAGGAACTGACAGGATGAAGCTAACTGGTGTGAAAAAACATCCATCCCAGTCCTTCTGAGGGAGTTTCTAAATATCAGTTGTCTAAACCTATTGATAAGCATGGATGCATTATTAATGAAGCCAGCAGCCTGCCTGGTGCTGCTCAGATGGTTCAAGCATTTAGTAGGAAATGTTTCTGTGAAGTTCTGCACAAAATAATGACAGTGTCTGTCTTAAATCGAAACAAATGGCTGTTGCAAGCTCTGGGGAGGCTGGGAGCAAGCAGCTGCTTTGCAGAGAAAGGCAGAGGGGCACCACCTGCTGAAGCCAGGCGGGCAGGCAGTGGCTCGCTGAATATTGACTCCTTAATAATTCAGGATAACAGGAACCCTTGGCTCTTCAAACATGGCACTGCCCCTTCATCATGGGCTTTTCATTACTCTAATGAGCTACTTGAAGAATTGGATACTAAATGTCTTCCAGCAATTCTCCTAAGTCTGGGACTCAAACTGTCACAATGAAAACTTCTCCTTTGTAATAAAAGGGTCAATTTTTGTGTTTTATCTTTCACTTCTCTCTTTTTCCTCCTCCTTCATCCCCATTGTGTTCTCCTCCTTTTCTCTTTCTTCTGTCTCTTTTCTTCCATGCTTCTACTTGGGTCGTGAGAATGCGTTAAAGCCTAAGTCAGAAGCAAGCTCTCAAATCACCACTCTCTGTACGTTCCTGTCGTATTAAAGGCGCAGCAGAGATGATCGGTTGTACTGAATGGTCCTCTTGATGTGCTCAGTGATGCTTTTTCCTCAGAGATGTCCTCAGCCGAGTTTGCAGCTGAATCCAACTTTTCTATTAGTCCAGAAAGAAAGAGAAACTCTCAGGTTCAGCAGCATAAGCCCAGCCAATGGGACTACCCTAGGCACTGCCATCTGCAAAGCCGGAATCTTCAGGCTCAGAATCATCTTAACTGCAAGAGGGGATTGGAGGTTTTACTGGTCACCCAAAATGACAATGTGAGCAAAGTGACCCTTTAATTTACTAATTGAACAACAATGTGTGTGTGTGTGTGTGTGTGTGTGTGTGTGTGTGTTCTTGCCCATTTATTAAACAAAGACTTATTGAACAACATGTTAGGCCTGAGGTTGGGTTCTGGGGATACAGCTGTGATCAAAGCCCAAGGTGGGGTTTGCACTTCCTTCAGAGAGGCACAAATAATAAACTGATCACAAACAGGGAAAGGCAGCAATGACTGATTGTGTGGAAATTATACACATAGGCCTATCGAGCTAAGTGGGGAGGAGACTACAATGGATTTGAGTGGTGAGGATGGTCTTGCCTAAGAGGTAGTAATGCAGTTAAAAAAAACCCTCAAAAGTGAGCAGATAGCAATGGAAGAATTCAGAGGACAAGCATTCCATGCAAGTGGAAAAGCACTGCATGTTCAAACCCCTATCAGAGCCACTATGGTAGAAGCAGTGAGTGAGAGGTGAGGGCATGAGACAAGCTTGGAAACAAAAGTTCTTAAATGCATTAGCCACTTCAGCATTGCAGTGTGTGGCTTTCCCAGGGTCCATTAATTTCATCTTCCTTACCAGCAGTCATGGCTTCACTGCCAGCAGTGTGTGCATTGTGAAGGAGACTACATTTCCTGGCTTATTTTCCAGATAAGAGAGGTTACTGAAATAAAAGCAGAAGGCATTAAGACATTGGGTAAGAGTTCTGGAAAAATCTATTACAGGAACTGACATAGCCAAAAGATGTAGCCCTTTCTTTTTACTTCCTTCTCTTCCTCTATTTCCTAGCTTGGAATGTGGTTGCCAGCCATCATGGGCATGTGTCAACCTTGAGCATAGAAGCCATGACAAAGAATGTCAGACACAAAGGTACAAGGAGTCCTGATCAACTGGTATTTCCCATATTAGCTTATGTGTATCCATTTTTAAACTTTTTCACATGAGAGAAAAGTAAAACTTTGTCTTACTTTACAAGTTTAGTTTAGATTTCTTGTAATGTGCAACTGAATATCATTCTTTCAGAGATATCAAAACTAATTCATTGTAGTCTACCTTTTGTATTTAAATACTGGTTCTTGAATGAAAATACAAAGTAATATGTTTTATTGGGAAGAAAGATATTGCTAAGATTTTCTAAAAAGTATTCTGAGAAAGATTTTTCTACACTAATGTTCTCTGAAAAATATTTTCAGAGGTGACTCACACCCACTCCTATTCACCCTTTTAAACATTCCAAATGAGATAACTTGAAAGATCCTAGATGCAGAGAAATGAAAACTTCAAAATGTCCAAAAAGCCACAAGAGACTTTGCCAACTTCTAAGTTCCCACATTTTCCAGGTTAAAATGTTACAGGTTGTTCTACTATTCTTGTGAGTAGGTGTTAAAGTAGGTCATCTAATGCCATTTATCTATTGCTACAATTATTCCAAAAATTGGTTTGATAATTTTTTGAAACTCAGTGCATTTTCTTGGCTATGCCTTCTTTCTGTTAATATTAAGCATCCTGGGGGCTGGGGATATAGCTCAGTGGAATAAGCGCCTGCCTAGCAAGCACAGGGTCCTGAGTTCGATCCCCAGTACCGCAAAAAAAAAAAAAAAAAAGTCAATATTAAGCATCCTGTTCACATAAATCCATCTTGTATCTGAGATGATATCTTATTTGCATTCCTACAGGAACCTTTGCATTAATTGTGGCTGTAGACAAACTCTGCACCCCCATTTGCACTTAGATAAAGGTAAAAGTGCAGTGGAGAAAACATAATTATTCTCGAGTTGCCATCAGTTGCCAAACAGATATTTGAGTGACTTTATAATTAACTAGCAAACAGTCATGGTTTTAGATATTTTATGGAAATTCTGATAGGGATTTATTGTCAGTTTTGTTTAATACATAGATACATCTTTTGCCCATTAAGTTATATAATTTATTTGTTGGAAGAAGGGGATCATTAATTAAATGTTGATTAAAAATCAAAAAATTTGTACTAAGAAAGAAAGCCCAAGTAACCAGAGATGTGGCTGTGAAGGTGACAGCTATAGATACATCTAATCTTGCTGCAGACTAGGACAGGCTTAATACTGAGATGAGAACGCTATTGAAACTCAAAGAGAAATTCATGCCAAATATGGAAGTCAGGAAAGGCTTAAGAGACAAGCTGGTGTTTGAGCGGGTGTTAAAAGACAAGAATAATTGAAAGTTGGCAAATGTAGGGAAGCCATCTGGGGAGAGTAGAGAACATGAGAACACACCTGCTGATGTGGACCCTATTAGTGAATTAGGGAGAACACGGACGGTTAGCGTTTCAGAAGCAGGAGACTAGGGAAGAGATGTGGTTTGAGACATTCTCTCAGTAGACCCAGGCTTCTTAAGGCTTTATGTTATGGACAGAAATGCAACAGATGAATACCTAAGTGTCAATTAGGGAGGTATAATGAAAGGAGAAATAGGATTGATAAGAAAAAAAAATCGAAACTTGGCCTGTCCAGCATTTTAGGTGATATGGAAACTGAGATCTGAAAGGTTCCGGCTATAGAACATGTGGTGAAAGGACATCAAACAAAGGGAGCAGACTGTGGTGTTCGAGGGCCTGAACGTGTGTAGGAGAGGAGTTGGAGAACACAAAGCCCAGGGAGTGAAGGGAATCATGGATGCTGGTCGTCGCGAGCCTTCTGCGTCATCTGAACAGCTTGGATTTCATCCTCTGAGTACGGGAAAGCCATGGAAAGGGTTAGGCAAAGAGTAGTGCGGTTTGTTTCATGGTTTACCAGATCGCTACGTGATATGTGAACAACAGACGGGAGGGAAGTGGAAATCTCACTGAGAGCTGGTGGTGAGTTAGACGGGGGCTGACAAAGGGCGGGGGGGGGTGAGGTGGGGGCAGAATCCCACAGGAGTCACCGTGAGGTTGACTGTGAGTGATGGGGAAGGGAAAATCACCTACAACTCACTCCCCTAAAGTCTCACAACCACAACGATAGTGAAATTTCCAAAGGCATGACATTTAGGAAGAGGTTAAAAAAGAAATTAGAATCCTCTAAAATTTTTTAAATTTCTCCTCTATTCGTGAACTTTAGGGCAAAAAAACCAAAAGTAGTGATTTTACTGTAATCACAATCAAAATAATTTAAATCAGTCTCTTCTAAAGACCTAGCACTTAAAAATATATTACCTTTTTAAATAAATTAATCTTACTTAAAAATCTAAAAATCAAAATCTGAAAAGAAGTACGGTGTTCTGAGGTAGTTGTAGGCTAATTTTTTCAAGTCTTTTTGTAACACTTTTGAAAATCTGCTTTATTTCAATTAGAATATTTTTGTCTATCCTGACAATTTATAGTTTAGCCTCATTTTTTCCCCTGCTGTTCATGGTGGAAAATTCATTCCTTATGGTATTGGTAGAAAAACTTAGCAAATATCTCAAAACTAATTTTAACCAATTGATCTAATCATTTTTCCTACCAAGATTTGATGAGATTTGTCAAAGAACATAGATTTGTATTTATTTCTCAGTTTTGCACTACATTTGGTGAAATGATAATCTGATCAATGTTAAAAAGAAAAGGGGCCATAAATGTTTGATCATCTTGAAGTCACCTATGTGACCAATTAATGATTAACAGCAGTTTTAAAATAGTCTCCCATTACCATCTTATGCACAGAAAATTTTAAATGTCTAATAAGCCAGGTGTGTATAGATATATTTTTTCAGATTTCAAAACAAAAGTTTTCATTGCTCAAGTAAGTGAGAAAGTCAGTAATATTTTACTTGACTATTGCTATTTCACCACATAGAAGAAGAACTTCTTTTGAAAGATGTATTTTTAAGTGTCTTTCAAAGAAGTTTGGATTTGGGCTCCTTGTGGTGCCCAGGAAGTGAAATGAACCATAAATGAGACACATCAAAAGTAACTTACAAAGAACTTTTTTAATATTAAAGTGATGAATCACAGCTCAAATTAACAAGTCAAGGAGTCCGCCTATAATGAAAATCTCTTTCCAACATAACACTTCATTATAAAGGGAGTTTTTCTATAATAGAAGCAAGTGTAATTACATTTTTATATATAATTAGGACATTATTATCATTTCACCATATCAAAGTTCATTATAAGACATCTCCGATACATTTTTCATAGAGCAAAAATAAAAAGAGAACAGGAGTCCTTCAATTAGACGCACATAAGGACATCCGCAGAGACTGAGAGAGGCTGATCAAACAGCTCAGCCCAAAAGAGACCAGGTAGAGCCCACGTTGCGTTCATGACAGATATTGCTTTTTTTTGGATCCTGAATAATTTCTAATTATAGTTTTTATCCTTTCCTGTTCCACCATGAGAAATTAAAGGTGCAACATTCCCAATTGCAAACCAACTTCTTCAACATTCTGAGCATCACCATTTACTGCGTTGGGTCACTCTGGGTTATTGTTCAGGACGCCAACACTTTCTAAACAGGAGAAAATCCACAAACTGTTGCACCAATTTTATGAGCATAGCTAAGATTGTCATCTTCCTCCTTTATCACCTTGAAAGGTGTTTAGGAGATAATTAGAGCTTCAAAAAATAAAGTTGCATGTATTAAAGCATTACATAACAAATGTGGAGTGGAACATGAAAAGTTAGTCACATGTCAGGATGTGTAAATATGTGCAAATAAATTTTTACTTGTAGGAAGTAGTATATTAATATGTTCCCAATTCACAAAATGCAATTTTCCATGTGTTGTTTTTACAGTGAGTGCTGCTTTTGGAGCAGATGAAATGTGGAGAGCATCTGGTTGCAGGAATGGACTTTCAGTACTCCCACATCAGAATTTTTTCTGGCTTCGTGAAGACCCTTCCCTGGGCGATACCACTGCATATGTTATATGTATTCAGATTGGGCTTCAGATGTTCCGCCTCCGCTCTACCTACAGGATGGAATGGAATGTGCTAGAGAAAGAATGCCTTCTGACCAGCTTAGTTAGAATACTGGAAATTCGGTACCGGAAGCTGTGGAGCGCCTCTGCCTTGCACAAACACAGCAAAGGGGATGTGCAAAATGCTCAAAATGCCTCTGCTGAGCAGATGCCTGTGTCAGTAGCTTCAGACTGAATGCTCTTTCTGCACCATTTCAACAGCATCTGCCATGTTTTGCTGCAGAATTTTCAGTCATTATTTCCCGTGCACTGTAATGATCTCTTTTAAAAATCTTCTGATACACGCGTTTCAGTTTGTTTATGATTTGCTATCTCAAACTCCTGCCTTTCTTTTTTGTTCAAATAACAGATTGGTGTAAAGATCTGTAAACAAATAAAATATACATAAGCTGCCTCCAAAACTCCTATTTCAGAAGGTACTTCATGGTGTCCAGGTTTATAATTTTAAATGCAAGTAGTTGTCAGTGTGCTATTACAGAAATATATCATTAATAGGATTTTCTGGTAAATAGAATTTGAAGAAATAGAGAATTTATATATGTAGAATTTTATCTGGGCTCTAAAGATCATTTATTCATTGGGATTTTTCCTCTCTAATGCATATTATTTCTTATAATACCTTCCTAAATTTCACATGAAAATGAGAAAGAAAAGCCAACTCATTTATGGCAGTGATCTACTTGAAAATTGTTTTTACCACTTAAATTGCAATTTCTCAAAATAAGTGGTAATTCAGTTGTCAAAATTGTTATTAACTGGTTTGACTATTCACTTGTATAGTTGTAAATATATTCTTTAGACAGGGTGAATCCTGTTTACAATTAACCTGTCTCCCTACTTTCCTAAAGCAAATTTAGTGATCAGTAACTTTTGACTGTACCAATTTTCCTGTCTGTAATGAAGATTATTTATGATGGTATCATTGTGTTATGGAGTAAATCTTACCAGAAAAAGGGGCTGGGGATATAGCTCAGTGCAAAGGCTCTGGGTTCAATCCTGAGTACTGCAAACACAAAACAACAAAAACAGTAGCCAGTATTTTGCATTCCTTTTGAATATTCATGAGTTTTCCATAAATACCAGAATTTTTCATGAGAAATTATTCCTTAGATCCAGATGTTTTTCTCCTTTCTATTTCATACTTAAATATTTAAAGGAGAGAGTCATCAATAATAGTGACTTTTTAAGGGAAGAGAAAATCTATTAAAATGCTTCCTCATCCCTTCCTTTCTATTTTTAAAAACCCCAAGTTACTTTAGTGTCATGTTACATTTTCTCCCAATTCATCTAAAAAGCATAATCTTTCAGGTACGTTATTTACATATAAGTTAAAAGTCTACAAACTGTCTCCTTTTCTTTTTAGCTCATATGAAATCCATAGTCAGCACAAGAGTGAGTTAATCAACCGTGAGATTAATTTTATTCAACCTTTATCAAATGATGAAACACTTTTAACATGCAGTCAATGAATGGTTTGACAGAAGATGTGCAGGTCTGCACTGTGGATAGTACTTTGATTTAGCTGGGTTTGCGTGCCTGGCAGTTGAAATCTGGGATCATTTCAGAAAGAAATCACCTTGTCTTTGAGAGGCCTCTGCATAAACTCATGTGTGTTCTGTTGTAATTGATTTTTCATGCTCTTATTTTTTTAAATGATATTGTTTGTACATATACATACATTTGTTTATGTAAATTTTTAAATCTTTGACTTTTGTCTCTTTGAGGGAAGGAAAACCCATTTTCCATTTCATTCACACATTTTCATGGTCCTTAGTAAAGGAATCTGCCACTAGGAATCGTCAGTTAATATTACCGAACTGTTTTCTATTGACATTATGGTTTGGTGACTATTTGTTAGTTTTATTTTAATTCCATAGTAATGCTGTATCCATTATAGGCTGAAAATTTCTTTTTTAAAAGAGATATGAATGCTGGTGGGAAAAACTGGTACTGGCAAACTATAATTCATATTATATCATCTTGCCCTTACTATGATAAACACATTCTAAGATTTCAGATGGCTTCCCAGGGAAACTGCAAGTATGTGCTCTTTATGTACAGAAGCCACATCTTTTCACAAATAAAAGAAGGTATGTCTTTTTCCACTTTGCATTAAAATACAGGGCTGATGAAGCACCCTTTTTAACCTATCAAAGGACTGATCAGATGTTCAGAGTCTAAAGTTATGCAGATTCATATTTCATTATGTTGGCCAATTATTTTAGTGCACTCAGAGGAGGGGAAAGGTGGTGGCACAGAAGAACGTTGCCAGACCATATAAACTATTGCTATCCCTCCTACCCATCTCTCCCACGCTGTCTATATAGTCTCGTACTCCTTTTAAAAAATGTGACTTTTGTCTGTAAATAGAGCGGCATTAAAATAAAGTGCAACAGAAGGAAGCTGCATTCGGAATCAAACAATATGCAGGAAGTGCTTGCATTTTAGAAATAGTTTCAGTAAAAAGCCCTAGACACATTTTTACAACCTTAAATGCATATTGGAATGGTTTATTATGTTAGAAGTGGAACTCTGCCTTTTTTAACCTTTAGCTCCTCGAGGTTAATAAGAATCATTACTTTTCACAAGATGGTGCATATTTTATTTGTATTTCATTCGAAGTAGTGGCTAGACTGGAGCGATATTTGAGGTGAAATTAGAAAGAAGCTTAGGTAGCACTTAATGGAGTAACCAAATTTTGATGCCTTGTGCGTGAGCAGAAATTTTTGTGAATGATAAATTTAGATATCTAAATCTATTCCCTTTACTAATGTTTCTAGCCCTAGGTGGAGGGGGAGATTTATGAAAGATTGAAATAACTGTCTTTTGAGGTTTCATTTATGGTTTCATGCTTGTTAACATCCTGATCTAATTCTCCAAGTGAACTCCTAAATTTGTGTCTTTACACTAAAAATTGGGCAGACAATGATGAACTATCACTTTGGAGGACACCTTCTTATTTAACTATATAACTAAAGAAATAAGCTTAAAGTTCTTTTTCTTCCATGAGAGCTGTTCTTACGAAGCTCTCTCCCTGACACTCCGAGGAGACTTTATGTACCGTGTGCTCGTTAAACCATGTATTCACTCTGCATGTGCGATTTTACCTGGATAGACACTTAAGGACTGACCACAGTGCTAATCGTGGCTTTGTGGAGCCCCAGTCCCGGCAGTAAGACTCTCAGGAGAAGCACAAACAAGTGGTTAATGCTTTTATTCTTTCAAAGGCAGCCCTTGCTTGTTTCTCTCTCATCCTCCAAGAGAATTTCTTAGCCCCAGAGATTTGGCCTTGGGTCAGAAACCTTGAGGCAACGGGAGTTCTGGTGGCTAAAGAACTCATTCTATATGGAAGCCACAGTCCCAGCTCTGAAAGCTGGGATGTTGCGTCTTAAGGGCAGCTCGGACAGCTGTCACGGCCAGCTCATCTCTTGTCTTTGCTGACCTTGTCTGACCTCATTTCATTCATAAGTAATGTCTTAAGTTTTATCCAGTGATAATGCTCCTGCTCTGCTAGTGTAATTATTAGGGTCCAGGGGTCAACCAGTTGGCTAAATGAGCATGGAGCACAAGCTCTTCCAGACACTCTTAGTGCCTGACAGATGGCTTTGTGGACTGTGTTTAAAGATACTGTGTGCTGGTTCCTTTTTGTCCTCTTTAAAGCTCAACTAGTAAAGAAGTGTGCAGGAGAGAAGATTCAAACAGCAAAACTGATAAGGAAGAGCCAACCATAGAAGTAAGAGCGGATGAAAGAGGACATTATGCAAACGTGTGAGTGAGCAGATTTGCAGCATTGTTCAAGAAATTGGTTGTATTAATACTCTTTTCTTTCTTTCTTTTGCTTCCCATTCCCGTTCCCATTCCCTTTTCTTTTTTCTTTTTTTCCTAAGATGAGGTTTTGCTATGTTTCTCAGGCTGGTGTCAAACTCCTGGACTCAACCAATCCTCCTTCCTCAACCTCTCCAGTTGCTGAGCGTGTAGGTGGGAGCCACAGAATACAGCAATTCTCTTTTCAATTCATTCTAGTCTTTTTATCTTAAGTGCAGAGCTCCATTCTTTCAGACAGGGTTATCTGTTAAGAAAAGTCCATCTCCAATTGGACATACCTTCTAGATTTCAGTCACGCCTTGCTCTCCAGAAGGTTGTACTGTGTGGGGCATAACCCGCCAGCCGTTTGGTGTTCAGTTTCTTCACTAATGTCAGCAGCAGGCAATGGCTGTTTTTCAGCATCAAGAGCTTGCATCTTCTGAAGTCCATGGTCTGGACTGTCACTCCCGAAGTAAAGCTGATAAGTAGCCATGAGTTCCTGCTCTGTGTATCAGTTGGAAGGCCAAGATATCAGCCTTAGTATCAAGCATCTCAAGTGCTCTTTACATGTTAACAGATATTTCAAACACATGCAATCTTTACATTCCAGCCTTATCACACATTTTGATTCATTCATTTATCAAGTATTATGTGGTTCCTGTAGCCGTCACCACTCCACTGGGGTCTGGGAGGAGAAGTACAGAGAGGGCCCCAGTTGCCGTCATCCTCACAAAGCTCAGAGGAAGAGGAAGAGGAAAAAAGAAAGATATTTCTTTTCTCTATCATGTAAGACTGAGTTCTTTCTACCCAGAAAGAAGCTTGTTCTTCCCAAGGAGTTTCCTCAGAACTTCCTACCTAGGTTAAAGCTATCGGAAATGGTAAACGGATAAGGCGACCCATAGCAAAAGTTTTAGGTAAAGCTACGCTCTCCTAAAAGTAGTGTATGTTATATCAGCTTTTGTTCCTTTATGTGGTAGCAGGGATTTAATACTGAAATTTCACACTTAGCTAAATCCCAGCCCTTTTAAAATTTTTATTTTGTGACAAGGTCTTGCTAATTTACCCAGGTTAGTTTTGAACTTGCAGTCCTCCTGCCTCAGCCTCCTAGAGTGCTAAGATTACAGGTGTGCACTACTGTCTTGATGTAGCTCTTTGCCCCTACTGATTTCAGGCCTCTCAATCTGCAAAAGTAAATCATCCGTCAAACCCAATCTTTTCTGAAAAGGCCCAGGTTCCTTTCATGTAGCCATCAGAAGTCCTATGAAAGACACATCAGATCATAACCCTTCCCCTTTACTGGAAGCTTCCAGTGGGCTTCCTGGCACCTGTCAGGGAAGCCCTAAATGCCTTGCTTTGAAGAGTCTGATCCCAGCCATTGCCGTGGCTCTGCTCCACACAGACAACCTAAACTCTGGCCATGCAGACATTGTCATTGTTCTGCAACACTTGTGCTTTTCTGGGCTCTCAGGCAACTCTATGATTGCCCAAGAGGTGGACATTGCTCACTCCTCCATGTTCACAACCTTCCTGCAATGGATGAGCTTCTCCTCAGTGATTAGAGGGAAAGACCACAGTGGCAGTCTTGCCACTTCTGGCCCCACAAGCAGCATCATTCACTTTTCAGGGAACCATGGCATATATTTACATCTCCTAGAGAGATAATCATGTCAGCTTCCTGCTTGCAGCATGACTTTCTGGAGGACAGGGCTTGTGTCTCATCATCTTCTTTGCTAGGGACCTAGAGTAATCCCCAGTGTGGCACACATGCTCATAAATGCTCTGGAATGAATGAGTACCTGAAAGGGAAGTTGACTAGGTCTGCTTCAAGGCCTATGACATCATCCCCCCTTTTATTCATTGTGTAAAAGAGCTTGGTGATAAAGTCATTCCGTGGATGTCTCAAGAACAAGTCTGAGCACCTTTGACACCACATTTGACATCTGGGAGAAGAGGCTGAAAATGCTTTGAATGTTGCTACAAAGAGCAAAGTACAACACACAAGCAAGCAGCTTCTTAAACTCAGAAACTTTGTCCCCGGTTTTTCATGCTCCCTCATGATTAGCAGCTGGTACGGACCTCTCTGTACAGAGCCGCCAGGAGCCTTTGTTTTCCCCAGGCTGAGAAGAACTACAGCAATGCTGTTTGGGTGATTGTTTCTCTGTGATGCCAAGATGTTTTAGAACAATGTTATGATGCTTGGTCGCACCTACTACCACTGAGACAAACCCAGAAGTTAAATTATGAAGCAAATGTAAGCTTTGAAGAAATTTTTATTTAATCTGTATTCCCCTGTTTCATCTACACATCCATCCAGCACAATCTGCATCATTATTAGCCACATCAACTCGCTTTTTAAAAAAAAGTAAAAAGTAAGGCATCTGTGTTATAACATTAATATATTCAAAGGTTTTTACTTTCATCTTGCAGGCATTAACAGTGTGTAAATGTGATGTACGCACAACTTACAACAGGACTAAGTTAGCAGAAGAAAAATGTACTTAGGAGCATAGAAGAAGGGTTTGCAAAAGGAGAGAGAAAGAAAGAAAGAAAGAAAGAAAGAAAGAAAGAAAGAAAGGAAGGAAGGAAGGAAGGAAGGAAGGAAGGAAGGAAGGAAGGAAGGGAGAGGAAGAAAGAAAAGAAAAGAAAGAAAACAGTATGCTTGGGTGGAGGGGACAACCAGGTTGGGAATTATGTAAAAAGCAGAGATTTATCCATAAATAGAGTACTTTGCCTATTGCTCTCCATAGCTTTATTTCTAATTGCTAGCACAATTTCTAAGGCACCGAGGCAACCCCCTAGCAGTGTGCTGAAGGTGTGTTTGTGCTGCTATGCCCTCTGGCTTGGCTGCCAGCCTATTCCCTTAGATCAGAGCCAGAAGGCAGACTGTTTTCGAATACCGATCACCTCACCCGGACCTAATCCTTTGAGTTCTCTTTGGCATCTATTCCTTCTGCCAGTTTCCTCTTCTGTTCCTCTCGTTTCTTCTGAAGTTGACAACAAAGACATCCTCAGGGCCCTCCTTGATGTAAGACCACTCTTGATGTTATTACAGTGTGTTTTTTTTCTGTACCCTAAAGTTGTGCTACTTTTATATTCAGCAAGCACAATATTTGCACACCAGAAGATAAAGAAAATGTGAATATGTTATACAGAGCGATAGCTTCTTTTTAATTTGTAGCCCTCTGTGTTTTTTGATGTAAACCCTTTCCTGTCCTGTCACTCATCTCCATACCTGATCAAGAACCTGAAGATCCTCCTTTATACTCCTTCTATACCTTAAATTGGCCTGGCCTGCCACTTTTAATTTTAAAAATATGGCTGTAGAGGATTTGGATGAATATGGAATTTCTATGAAGCACAAAACTTTTGAACGGTTCCTGTCCTCTGTGATAGTGAGTTTTAAAAGGGAAATCTCCAAAGAGCTAATTAGTAGACAAGTTGAGCTCAGCCTGAACAAAGCTGAAAAGATAGCACATAACTAAAAGGACCTGGCCATAGCTGACAAAAATCAAAGCCCTGACAGAGAGCTGGCAGTAACCTTGGGCTGCTAACTGACAGGGACAATAAAAAAAATACCTCTGAACCAGGCGGAGAGTGACAGCCGTACTATGGGCTCTCTGAAGAGCGCAGTATCTCCATCCCAAGGAAGCAGCAATCTTCCAGCAGGCACAACCAAAGGCTTTTACTGCCCAGCCCGACTCCAAAAGATGTGAGCTGGCTCCAAGCAACACTCATGGAGGCGAGCAGGAGAGGAGGCCCAGGAGCTTTGGAAAGTTACTTGAAAAGTTCTAGGTTGTTCGTTAACGGGAGAGGGAGAAATACCTTTCTGGGGCAGGCAGCGGGGATGTGGGCAGCCCGGGGAGAAGAGGTAAGCAGGCCACGGAGTGGCTCAGACAGATGGGCCAGGGAGGAACAGCCCAAACTGGAGGAAGCCCATGCCAGCCAGCACTTACAGAGTCCAAGAGTCAGCTAACAATGATTGGAAAGAAAAGGAATGGCTCTGGCTCGGGAAAGATCCCTGAATTGAGGAATGCAAGGAGAAAAGGGACGCGGGAGTAGGGCAAAGAGTCACAGCGAGGGCCATCGTAGTTCCTCAGTGGCAGAGCCATCTGCTCTTTGTAGAGAACAGAAAGTCACATTTAAGATACATCAGGAGAAGGAATAAGCATGCATTTGGTGTTAAGAGAAAATGTGTTTATTTTTCTATGAAAAGAGAAGTTTGGTAGGTTTGTATTAGGTCTGGGCACCAACGAGGCCTATTCAAAGGCTCAGGATAGTGATACGACAAGCAGGACAGAGTACTTTCCACCGAGGGATCCTAAGATGCACCTGCACTGATGACATTCCCGTATGTATTTCGCGTATGAGACCAGGTGTATCTAGGAAGGAGGCCACGCCCTCACAAAGAGCTGCAACTACAACAGGCTGGAACTTAAAAGCATGCTCTTAAAAAGCATTCTGCTTGGAAACCCAAACACTAATAACATACATTAGGTGGTTTTTATTGCCCCCAAAGAGAGTCTTGACTCTGGACCAGTTCTTCTGGTCCTATATTTATCCTCCGCCACAATGCTAAATTCTAAATTCTTACCTATGTGTTAGTAAGAATTGAAGATACGATCAGCAAATGCACACTCCGGGGCTATTACGTTAGAGGAGAACAAGCTGATAGACCAGGTGAAGACCTCACAAGTATAAACTCAAGGGATTTCTTAAAAAGAAGAGTATAGAAATATGTTTAAGATAGAAATATGTTTAAATTCAAGGAAAATGCATCTCCATTTTCTAGCACAGGCACTAGTGCCTGCAATGGCAAACCTTACAATGGAGAAGGAGTAAAAGGAAAACTGTGCTTATTATTCATGTTAAGTGTCTCTCGTACACACACACACACACACACACACACACACACACACACACAATTCTATTCCTGCAAAAGTAAAAGAACACTTTTGGCAAGTTGAAAAGTTTGGCTTCATGCACAGTGAGCCTGATTCTATATATGTTTCAGAATCTGAGCAAGAAGCACAGATTATTGAGAAAGGTCTCTGAGTTAAGCCATAATTGAAATCTTAGTTGTCAGAAATATGCCCCATAATAAACTGAGGGAAAGGAATAATTTTCTCTTTTGATTTAGACTTAATATTCAACATTCATTTTGGGAAAACATATCAGAAGACAGTGGATTTTTTAAAATATATTTCCTCATATCTAGAGCTGAATATAATCTAAAAGAGGCTTTAAAATAAAGAATTCAAAAACTATCGCAAATCACAACCTAACAAATGCCTTATTTTGCATACTCTTACTTCATATCTACAGGAAAAATGAGGGCTTCACATGTTTCTTTTTGAAGATGGTGATTGAAATTCACCCACAGTAATAATAATTATGAGTTTTTTTCTCCAGGAATGGAAGAAGATTTTTGATGAGCCATTGTCAGATCTAAAGCAAATAACTTCATACTGAATCAGGACAGTACCTGTATTTGTAGTGCCTGGCTAGGATTTGGAATGATAATAGGAAACTGGAAAGGTTTTCAGTCCCTTGTCATTACTGATGAGGCTTCTGAGGCCCAGAAGGGTCCAGAAGGTGAAACTAAGCGGCAGAGCTGAGTGTAGCACTGAAGCCTGACTCTCTGGAGACCTCTCATTATTTCAAAGAGATGAACTGAACCTGTTGAGTCCTGCCTAGTTCATTTGCCTGTTTTGATATAAATCTATCACTGCTTGTTGTGTGCTTGTTTGCTTGTTTTTGCAGTGCTGAGCATCACGTGATGTGTGCTGGACAAGCACTTTGTGAGTAAGCTATGCCCTATCTGATTACTGCTTTTACTTTAGGTCCAAATAAACTGTCCAAGTATAAAAGCCTGATGATCGCCTCTACAGTGTACCTTAATATTGAAGCCTCCTTCTCTTTCGCTGTGCTGAAATCTCCTCTGTTGTCATTCCCTGTAAATCTATATTTTATTTACCCTTTTGAGAAAAAGAAACACAGAAGCTAATTGAAAACAATAGTATCTGTCATTCAGACATAATGACACCTGACATACTATAAGTGCTCGATAGTATCATTTTAAATAAATATTGGTTTGCAATTCTTGCTTGAAAATCAGCCAGTGTCATACCTGAGTTTTAAAAAGAACTCCTATGTGAATCTTACTAAGAACTCAAAGATGACCCTAAGGGGCTGCTTCTTCTCTTTTCCACGCATGGTTATACCTACTTGATTGACCAATATATAGTTTATTAATGAAAACCTCTGCTAAATTTGTTTGAGGAATGCAAATGTTTTAAATCCTTCATCTCTGAGCCTGTGAATCTGAATGCATATTTAGGTGATTTTCCCTCTGTGTCTGTGGTAAAACCTTGAAATATGTCATAACAAAATGGAGAATTAAAAACACCCAATAATGTAGACAGAGATTATGTATGCTTCATTTATATCATTTTGGGCAGATTTACCTTTCTGTCCCACATGTCTCCAATGGGAACTTTCTGAACCAGAATATATGCTTCTTATTCTTCCTCTCTCTCTCTCTCTCTCTCTCTCTCTCTCTCTCTCTCATCTGCCAGCTCTTAGCCTTTGCTATCAACAGACCTCTTGCTATCAACACAAAATCACCATGAACATTTTCCCAATAGCCACAGACTACAATTACCTCATCTCAATATTGACTTTCTTTTTAATTTTCTTATTAGACTAGGAAACAAAATAAATTTTAAAAATAAGATACATATCCTACTTAAACATAGAAAATTTTCTATGTTTGATTTGGACTTGATATTCAACATTCATTTTGGGAAAACATGTCTGGGGATGTAGATCAGTGGCCCTGGGTTCGATCTCCAGCTCCCCTAAAAGAAAAAAAATAGCAGACAATTTGGCATAACTAGTGAAATCTATGCACTTAGTCTGTGATAATGCTAATATTCTTCAAGAAAGCCATCAGAAGATACCAGTATATTAAGTGTCAAACATCTCTAAGAAATAACAAAGATATGTAATATCTTTCTGTTGGTATGAGATGTTGCTCTGGGTTAGCCTGTAACTAGGATCTGTATTGTTTTAGAGTATTTTATTTCCTAGCCTCATAAGAGAAACCTCTTTCACTTATTTTCATGACTGAACTAGATAATGTCAACCTCACTCCCCCTTTCTCTCCATTTCTTTGCCTCCCTCCTTTCTTTGCCCCTCCTCTTACATCCCAATAATATAATTTGGAAGTATGGGAAAATAATGTTTGAAATATTTTAAATGCATTGTGTTAATGGGTCTGTTTGTTATGAAAATATTTACTTAAACTATTTTTTACAAGCCCATGTACTTCAGTGGAGATTATATTTTCTCAAACATTAAAGTACAGTTTTAGACTTGTTGGAAGCTAAAATTTCTGGTGTCACTTAGATTGGAGGTAGAAATACCTGATGGAAAAAAATGAAAATGTAATGATTTAATAGCAAAGGCTTGTCTTGGTTACTTTTCTCTGGTTCGTGAGACAAATACCCATCACCCAAAATGAAGAAAGGAAAGATTTACTTAGCTTACAGGTTGTGGAAGTTTCAGTTCCATACTTGGCTGGCTCCAAGGCAGAGTGGCCCATGGCAGAGGGCAAATGTTCATGGCGATGGAAAGCAGCAAAAACAACAGGGTAAAACGAGGATGAAGACAAGCCAGTTTTCCTCCCTTATAGTGTAAGCAGGCTATCACCACTTAAGGGGCATGTAGTACACACATAATCTCCATGCCCTCCTCCCGCACAGGCTCAGAATGAATACAAAGTAAGCACTCTGACCCCCTGTACAGTCACATAGTTAACCTTCTAAACTTCTCAAATTGACACAATGAACAATATCCCAGAAGGGTAAGGACATGTCTTTTTCACCCTAAGATACAGAACTGCTGAGTGACTTAGCCAAGCCTCTAGACTTCCCAAGTTGACACAATCAACCATAACAAGGCCCCTTTGTTGCTACAAATGGAATAACTTACAACATAACAATGTGTAAAGATGATGTTCGTAAGATAACTAAGAGTTACAGTTGTAAAATAACCTTAGGTACTTTACAAAGGATTTTGATTTTTTTCATGATGAATGGTATTATTTCTTCAAGCAGAGAATAGGAAAACTGACTTTTATCATTATTTCATTTTTCAATTTTATAAGATTTTGCTTTGTAAAAGAGAACAAAGAAAATAAGGATCTTGATGTATTACTTAAAAAGTCAGGTGTATGAAATCAAGTAGTTCTTACACTGAGAAATTGGTGAATTCAGGGAAATGCTATTTATAAATAATTATGAATTATTTTCTCCTTAAATGAATGCTGATCAAATTATTCTCTTTATCCCATCTCAGCTGTGCAAACACCAATGAAATAGAATCAAATGCAATGCACATAAATGTGATATAGAAACCTTACCCACCAAGATCACAAAAGATCAAAATTTATAATGCCTAACATTTTAAAATAATTCTTACTTTTGAAGTATTTGTGTAAACTGTTGCTCTGAGGTATTTTTAATTAACTGTATTATATGTTTCTTCTTCCTTACCTGTGTGTATGCAGGGCATCATTTTTATTCAGTGTGAGCATACATTCCCATCAAGTGAGGTTTTCTTAAAGCAGTTTAAGGGAAGACTTTTCTTGCTGTTACTGTAGGGTGAAAATGTTCCTTTCAACCTGAAATTTATGTCTCTACTGATTGTTAGAGTTATTCAGACATTATTTATGTCGACCTGATTCACTACATGATCCTTTATTTAGCCTGAACACAACAGTGTTCTGATGTTTCCCTCCTATGTACCAACTTTGTCTTTCAATAATGTGCTCTAAGTAAGTTTCAAAAAATAAATACTACCTCCACTTTATTGTGGTTATTTAATTATTAAATCATGGCCATTGCCAATGGTTTGTAAGGCGTCCTAGAGAATATATTCACATACAAGCACTCAGAATGACAATCAAAATATTTAATAGCCAATATGATGTATCAGTCCAGGAGAAATCCTGCTATAGGTATTGAAAAAGGTGCTGACTATAATGATTGTTTCAAGCAGTCTACTTTGTATACCAACTGAATGTCAGCCCTGAACATACAAACCTCCAGAAGTAGGTGCATTGTTGATATTTGAAACACCTAGACTTTCTAGTTGTTTAGAAGTGCACAAAATATGTTAAAGGTAGAAGTAATAAGTGAGCCATTTTGTAGATATTCTTTTGTTCAAGTTAATAGTGAAATACTCACTTTAAGAAATGGAGTGATCAAACCATTTTCATGAGTAGTACACATACTAACGCTGGTTCAGAGAGGAGTGAGGAAAACAAAGGGGAAAAGGCTTTAAATCAATATGCATTTTGCTTACTTTGTGTCTGTACATAAATGACCATAAAGTCTTCTTTTAAAACACCTGGTCTTTCTAGATATTAAACAGGTTGGTCGTGTATGATAAAAGTAGAGGTTGAGTACTCTTTGTGTTAAAATTCATGAGAAAGAATGTTCTTAGGAAGTGAAATTGTAAAGTTCCCTCTAAACATTACATATGGGTGTATCTGTCCCTTGGGTTAATAGAGTGGAGGAAAGGGGGAGGGTCTAGACCAGAATGTCCTACTTAGAAAGTACTTTACATAGCCTGCATTAAATACATGTGTGCAATTTATTCAATACTGCTATACATACAGTGAAACATTTAGGTACTTGTTGGAAACGTCTAGTTTTTCTAGATATGTAAAGTGCAAACATGTACAAGTCACAGTCTAAAGTAACACTCTTTAAGTACTTTTTGTTACTTCACAGGAATGGTTGCATTTTGGGAATGGAATTGCCAACTCGATGTTTTAGAGAGTGTGCATACTGTTCACTGGGGGAGGTAGGTATTCAGAGACAGAAATGGTCTTTTCCAGTTAAGTGAATTGAAATTGTTCAGCCATTGTTCCATACATAAGTAATATTGCTGGATATTCAAGGATAAGTCCTAATGCTCAAATTATGTTAGAAGTAGCAAACAATCCCTGTATAAATGTCCCTTTGTTAATTTTAGGAAGAACTGTCTTACGGTAGTGACTTTTGGTTAAAGTCCCCTCTTAGAGCTGGATGTGTGATCCTGAGTTTAGTCCTTGGGGTGGTGAAAAGGGAAAAACAAGAGTGAGGGCTCTTTCTACTTCCATATCTGGAAGATGGTTTCACATTAGCACCAGGTGTGTGATTATAATCTACATGCACATGTTTTGGTAAAGTTCATGGGCTGACTGTGCGCAAAGTTGACTGTAGAACATCTGAACTTTATAGACATCCTGAGGTGACGATGTAGGATACAAGGTAGCACTAAGGAGTTAGCAAGCTTGTAAATGTCTTTTTGTTATAACCAATAGAAATGGTATATCTTGGACTTGAAATTGTCCAAGTGGACCTCTGAGCACTGCGTATGGGAACTCGTCCTTAGACTGGCAACAAAGAGGTGGAAGAAAGCGTACAAGGAGAGATGATTGCAGTGGTGCATTCAGATGGTTCAGAGAGGTTTTGTGAGAGCCGGTAATGTGTGTGTCTTCTGGCCATACTGTAGGAATGCATTAACAATTCAGTAGAAGCACACCTTCTTGCTAATATCTTAATGGGAGAGATCTGATAACTCTTAGAAACAAGCTTGGTGTCCCCTCCTCTTAATGTCTTATTTTAAGTTAAGCATTATGGGAATGCAGTATTTTAATTGTAACTCTGTCACTATGGCTATCTAGCAGCCTGTTGCCATTTTTATCTCCAGTGAAATTTATGACCCCAAGAAAGGCAAGGTCACATTGCTTTTTTTAACAGATCAAGTTGGGGTAGCACATTGTTGGATCAAAAGTACTCTTATAACTTTGAGATTTTTGAATTGGTGACTATTCATAATGTGAGGATTTTTGAGTTCATGAATATTTGTAATATGCAGACAATCTCAGTCACACAAAGTAGCATGTTGTATATGCAGGCACAGCACCTAGAAGAACACATTCAATTAAGCTGCTTGTGACTGAACAACTTTGGTTTTTGCTCCTGGAGCTTTTATTTCCTATGATGCATATACTAACTTCTATAAAATAAAGATTATTGTAAAAAGTCAAAGAAGTATGCTAATTAAGGAAAACAACATAGGTATCAACAGCAAGTATCTATTGAACTCCATTTAGGGGAGGGGCATATATACACTCACATAGGCCCACATATCTGTACACATGAATAGATGGATAATCTCTAACTTCCAGAGCAGTTCTTTAAGGTACATCACTCCAAAATGCTTCACTGCAGGGTCATAAATGGTATCTGCACACTGGAAGCTAAAATTTAAATTATGTTCCCTTAGCCAAAATTTACATTTTTATTCAGAAAAAATATAATTATGTAGATGCTATAGCATTTATTTTAGATATTTATAGTCTAAAATATGGCATATTAGACTTCCAGTTTGGGTGGGACTGGCAGTAGAAATGTATTATAATCAAGGAGCTGTAGCAAACCTTTCCAGTTACCTCACTGCGACTCTAAGTATCCCTTTCCTCAAGTTATCTTGATTGTAAAATAATGATTTTTCAATGCTAGTGTGTCTCCAGTAGAATAAATGAGCAGTACATACACTTCAGAAACAAGAGGAGGCAGAATGGTGCTCACAACGGTTACATGGAAACTCCCCCACTTCTCAAAATACATAAACGGTCACTAACAGGAGTCTTCATTTTGTGGCAAGTACAAACCACTGTGGTTTTTAAATTTAGAACTTCTCTCTGAGAATTACGTCTTGAATATATATGATAACAATTTGCATCTTAAAGTGGTTCAAATACATGCTTCATGATAGTCATTTTCTCACTTTACAGTTGGCAAATGCAGAGAATCAAAACTGAGCTAAGCCAAGATTTCCAGATTGCCAGTTCGTCTATCTACAAAGCCCCTCCTCAGGATTCAGTTGCCTTTACAGACTTTTATACACGCTGATGGGGAGCACTGCCCTTCTTCTTTGTCACAAAATAATATTTATTATGAAATTAAGTAACTTTTTATTTTTTTTTAACTTTTTTTTAAATTTTATTTTAAAGACAAAAGAATGGAGACATATGAACCAGAAAAGCCATAAACAATACAGAAAATACAAAGTTATACAGAATATAGTAGAGAATTAGAACTGGATGTTGTATTACATAGTTATCTTCACATTAGTTAACACAAAAACATTAAAGGAAATACCAAATTATAGAGAAGATAGTAGGGAAT